>AYEL01070524.1:0-11881 GCA_000484575.1 Olivierus martensii | reverse complement strand
AATAAACCAAAATCTACCATAGAAGCGTCTCCTACAAAAAGAAAATCAACTGCGTAAGGAGTGGGCATTACAGAAAGAAATTCCAGGAACATCGAAAAGAAAGCGTGATGGAAAGGATTCAGAAGTTGAAGAAGCATTAGATCAATGGATTTATATAGTTAGCGGGCGAGGCGTGAATATCAGCGGCCCAGTATTGAAGACGGAGATCGGTAAAAAAAACTAATAATTAGGTACCTATTTTAATAAATCATTAAAATAGGTACCTAATTACTATTTTTTACCTATTATTTATTTATCTACGAATTACATATTTTATTTTAGAATTTATTATTACTTCGTTTAATTGGGACAAAACGGCTTGGCCCGACGTGTCCCAATTAAGCGGAATCCACTGTATAATCTGATTGTGTTTAGCGTTCAATTTTCAAGGTCCTAATCTCCAATTCTTCCATTTTCAAAAATAAGGAATGAAAAGTTTCGAATGAATGTAAAGTTTCGTAGACCTAATTTGATCACAATTATTCAGTTTTTTTCATATTTATTATTATTATTATTATTATTATTATTAGTTTTCCATCTATTGAGAATGTTTCATATTGGCCAGTAACATTGCATGTAATCATTGACAAATGTCGAACTTAATCTTTTCGCTATCAGATAAGCTTTTAGTTTAAGTTATTGTTTAGTTCGTTCCCCATTATGTAATTCATCCAGATGTTTCCTTTCGGTGATATTCGTTTTCTGTTCTATAATTTCTAAAATAATACTGTCTGAAATATCTATAACTTTCCTGCTATCAATATAAATAACTGTGACCTTACAGTTGCAGCTAAATTAGCTGTTAGGAGTCGATTGTGTTTTCGTGCATCTCTCTATCAATATGTCACAAACAAAATAATCTTAATAGTAGTAATAATAATAATTTGAGATATCAGTGTCATAAAACCTTAATATTTCGTTGGAATAATTTTCTTTCTATGGTTTGATACTTACTGTTGAGTATTTTACGATTACTTGTCATCGGTATAGCGGTGGCAAATAAATAATCTGTATGCTAAGAGTTTTCCTCTAAAAAAATCGTCACACGTGATGTCATAGTCTTAAAACCAACAACAACGAAGACGGAAATATCGCTCAGTTCCTCTTATAGCGATGTTTACTAGCAATTAACTTCCATTGCTAGTAACATCAGAACTAAATTACTAGCATACAGAGTATAAGAAATATTTTAATAGTTTAGATATTTTATTTATTTAATTGTATTTATTCTATACGAGTGTATAGAGTTTTAATGCCGTTAGTGATGCTGTGATTTTGTTCACTATGTGTGCTGCGCGAAGACTACAATATATAATTTTGATTGCATATTTTTTCCAGGACTGTGTGTGGCTAATGCAGAGCTTGACAAGGTAAGCCATTAAAAATATTATATTTTTCACGATAAACAGCAGGATAATTGGGAAAGAATGATGCATTTTAAGGTGATTCATTTCTGGGATGAGATACAGCAATCTTTAATTTCCGACCGAATCCACAATATTCTTACTTTCTCTTGGATTGTTGTGATTCAACGACCCACGACGATCAATTGAGACTGAACAAAATTTCTACTCTAGTTACTCATCCTTAATGAATTTCATCACATTATGTGCAGTATAAATATTTCGTTATGATGTATTAATTTTGATTTTTATATAAGTATCTAAAATATGAAAAAAAATTTTAAAATAATAACTTAAAGCACTTCTGTTAGTGAAAGCGATTTTCCCCATTATAACAAATACAATGAGAAAGAGAATAACAGTTGAATTTCGTTCCAGAAATAAAGATATCGACATTTTTTCCAATCATTTTTAAACATCATTCTGACCCGAATAACTTTCTTTTGTCTTCGGACAGAATTGTTGATCCTACTTATTATTCGTGTTTTTCTTAGATTAAGCGAAGTGCAGATGCCAAATCCCGAGGATGGACGAGCAATAAAAATGGCGGCGACGGAAATAATTGGCAGTGGAAGGAAGTGTCAAGAAGTCGAACGGTAGCTAGCTCTGGCGACACCTGGCAGCATTCGGAGAACAAACAATCCAATAGCGATACAGGCGACGATGGTTGGTGGAGAGATGAAGATGATAGTGGAAACAGTGACAGGGGAAATCAAAAATCTTCCAAAGGAAATCAGGTAGGAATGGTCAAGACGTGGTTCGAAAGTAGTAGCAGTAGCGATGACTGGAAAGATGATGATAATGGTGGAGATGATTGGAAAGATGAAGGAAGTGACAGCTGGGATGCTGACGAAAAAGATGGATCTTCTAAAGGCAGTAAAAGTTGGAATGGAGGATCACAGCCAGACAGTGGAAGTGACTGGAATGATTCCAATACTGGTCAAACAACAAATGACTGGCAAGATTCTAGTGCTAGTGGAAATGATAGAAAAAAAGGCAAGAGTGGGGGAAGCGGAAGTGGTTGGGGAAAAGGTGAAGGAAAACAAATGTCCAATGGAAGATCGAGTTGGAAATCTACTGGAAGCAGTCAAGAAAAAAGCAAAACGAAAACTACTGCTTCGGGTAGTAGTACAAGATGGCAAAACAATAGAGGTGGCACCAGCGTTTCTTGGCATCAAATGTCTATCGATGAAAATAATGGACAAGATTGGAAGTCTTCTGGAGATTCAGGAACTTCGGCAAGAAATGGACAAAGTTGGAAACAAGGAGGAAATAAAGGAAATAACTTTAAAAAAGGTAAAAGGAGGAACGAAGGATGGAAACAAGAAGAAACAAATGTTGACAGTTCTAAACAAGGAGCAACAAGCGAAAGCGGAGGAAGTTGGAAAAAAGGAGAATCCACTAGAAACGGGAAAAGTTGGAAACAGGAAGCAACAGGAGGAAGTAATGGAAGTTGGAAACAAAGTTCGGCAAACGGGAAAGGAAGAAATTGGAAACAGGGCGGGACAAGAGGAAATGGAAATGGCTGGAAACAAATGACACCAAGTGGAAGTGGAGGAAGTTGGAAGCAAGGAGGGAATAGAAATGAAGGCAGCTGGAAACAAGGAGCAGGAAGTAGTAATGGAGATAAATGGAAGCAAGAAGGAGCAAGCAACAATGGAAGAAGCTGGAAACAAGGAGGAGCGAGTAGCAACGGAAGAAGCTGGAAACAAGGAGGAGCAAATAATGAAGGAAGTTGGAAACAAGAAGGAGCAACCAACGAAGGAAGTTGGAAACAAGGAGGAACAACTAACGAAGGAAGCTGGAAAGATGAAACAGGGAGTAGAAATGGAGGAAGCTGGAAACAAGGATCAGGAAGCGGAAATGGAGGAGGTTGGAAAGTTAAAGGTAATAATGGTAATGGAAGAAAGAAACAAGAAAATGGAAGAGTTAATATTTGGAATAAAAATGGGAGAAATGGAAATAGAAGAAAGTTTAAACAAAATGCTTCAAATGGTAATAAAGACAGCTGGAATCAAGGAGGAACAACGATAAGTTGGCAAGTTAATGGAGCACAAACTACTGCGTGGAGCGATACTTCTAAAGATGCAACAGATTTCCACAAAACCAAAGACGAAAAATCTTGGAAAGATGCTGGAAGTGAAGCAGCTGGAAGCGATCATGATGATGATTCTTCCGAAGGTGGATGGGGAAATGCTATTCCAGGAGTAGCTGGACAAGATTATCCTAATTACGAAACAATTCCCAAAACAGGATTTGACTGCCAACAACATCAGTATCCAGGTTATTATGGAGATGTAGAAGCACAATGTCAAGTAAGTGGCAGATTTTAAATATGCATTTTAAATCTGGAACAATAAAATGTCCATTTTTTTAAAAAATATTAAAATATTTTCGTTTTAATTCGGCAGGTATTCCACATATGTCAATCTGATGGACGAATAGATTCCTTTCTCTGTCCTATTGGAACTGTTTTCAATCAAAAGCATTTTGTATGCGATTGGTGGAACAGGTACAAGTGTGAAGATACTCCAAATTATTACGAATTAAACGCTAATCTATACGATGATGATCAAGGATCGGCCAGTGAAGGTAGCAGTGCTGAAGATAGTTGGAATAGTGATGGAAAATCAGGAGGAGGAGGAGGAGGACGAGGAGGAACAAGTTGGAAAAACAAGGAAAGCAAAAATAATAATGATCAAAGGAGAAATGGAAGCAAAGGATCAAAGCAAAACGGAGAAGGAACGAAGTCCACTTCCAGTTGGTTGGAAGTTACTAATGAAAGCAAGATAAATCACGGAAGATCAAAGGAAGGAAAAAGCTGGAACAATAAAGGTCAAAAAGGAAGCAGTAATGGGGGCACCAGCAGTACTTTTTTTCAGCAACATTTCACTACAGATAGTGATTCCGGAAAAGATGACTGGTCTTGGAACAAGCCCAATAAGAAAAGATAAAAGGGAAACGAATGCAGACATATTCTGCAAGGGTCAGCACACAGAATAAAAGAGTATGCCAAGTATTTTTGCATTCAGAATAACTCGGTCTATACTTTTATGTATATACAAAACATATCATAAGCAAGTGAATATTAAAAGACCGTTGGGTTCATAATTTCAAAGATTCTGGAGCAAAGACCAAAGCTTGTTTTGGCGGGATTTACCCACCTTTAATCATTCTGCAAGAATTCTTTGCTCAATGTATTTGCTGTTTCATATCGCTGCTCATTATTTTTTTCAATAAACATGTTTTCTAAATATTAACGTAGTCTCACATTAAATCAAGACAATTTTATTTCTCAAATTCACAATTATTATTAATCATTTATTTTCCTTACTTATGAAAGATATCCATAGAAAAAAATTTTTTACGGATCAAGTTTGACTGATTCAAAGGGATATTTATCACCTTTTTACTTCTAAAACTAATTATTACGCATATATTTTCAAAACTTTCAATTTAGAAATATTTTTTATCACTGCAAAAATATGTTAGTAAAACATACACAAATTTTTTTCCATTTTTATGTAAGAGTGATGAATAAAGATAGCATATAACAAATCTTATTAATAAAATTAAGCTACGGTAACTAGAAAATTAAAAATTTCATTCTATTGTATATTTACGTTAAGATAAAACTGGAAACAAACAAATTGAATTACTCAGTATACAGTATTAGGTATTCATTTGCCAATATTGTGTATTGATCAGCAAAATAATATTACTGCTCAGAATACGCACACGGAAATTCTTTAAATATTTACACGAAATGAAATTACGTAGAATGAAATATCTAAAAATACATTAAAACTAAATGTTTTTATAACAATTTAATTATAATTGCTCAAATAATAGATTTTCAAATTAAACATTTAAACAAAATTAAATTATACAACGTATTTAATTAATAGATAAATATTTGAATTTTATTAATATTAAATTAATAACAAAATGAAATAAAATTAATAATAATAAAAGGAAAGAAAATAAAGGAAACGATTCAGTATACAGGTAAGGTACGTCGTAAATCGAGGATTACCTACTTCTCGATTTACGACGAGGTTCCATTCCAACGTCTCCGTCGTAAGTCAGGACTTTTTTTAATTCTTGAATTGTTTGATTTCTGTTTTAATATTTTCGTAAATAAAGTTTCTATTTAACTTAAAATGGTTAAACAAAGCTTTCCTCGCCTTTTTTTTACGTTGGAATTTTCATTAGAGTATTATATCTCTTACTGGACATGATAAGACTAGTACAGTAAGACCTCGCTTAACGCTGCCGCCCCGTTTAACGCTGTTTCGATATAATGCGGTTTTTTTCGAATTCTAGTCTAAATTCACTTTGGCGTGGTTTTTCAAACGGTTATTTTTGCATAAATCTGAAAAGGCATGAATTTGTTGCATCGATACTCCTATGTCATTTCAACAGTGCATTTGATATCAGTGCAGTGCAGTACATACGAAAGTCTGCTGACAGTGCGTTTGATATCAGTGCAGTGCAGTACATATGAAAGTCTGCTGCGATCAGAGTTCATATCTATGATCAGTGATCAATGTTATTTTACAGTAATAAAAATAACAATTATCCCATTTTACTTTTAACCCGAATGCTGCCACTTTAAACTGAGTTCCCGAGGAGTCACATTTTCCTGCCGACACTCCAGCCCTGCTTTACGTTCCTTCAAGTTAAAAGGTTATCTTTCATCAATATTTTTTCATTGTTTATAGCTTACTGCAATCTGATTACTGCTTTTTGTTTTTAAAAAACAATTTTTTCATTGTTTATAGTTTACTATAATCTGATTACTGCTTTTTGTTTTTAAAACTTTTTTTCTAATTTTAAGGTATTTTCATGAATGATCTTTCATCAATACTTTTCGTTGTTTATAGTTTACTGCAATCTGATTAACATTATTCTTTGATCAATATGTTTTCATTGTTTATAGTTTATTGCAATCTGATTACTACTTTTGTTCTTAAAAAACTTTTTTATTTTCTAATTTTAAGGTATTTTCATGAATGATTTATGAATACAAATCGATATTAGCAATAAAAACTTTACTTGAATATTTTTGATTTTCATGAATGATCTATGAATACAAATCGATATTAGCAATAAAAAATGTCTATAATTAAATTACAATACAATAGTAATAATACATGTTACAAAATAAAATTTAAAAAATGCTAATATTATATATATTTTTCATTCACTGTCCTGTTTCACCCCATTATTTACATGTTAAAATAACCTCATTTAACGCTGTTTCATTTAGCGCTTTGTTTCCTTGGAACATATCCAGTTCAACGCTGTTTCATTTAGCGCTTTGTTTCTTTGGAACGTATCCCCCGCGTTAAATGGGGTCTTACTGTACCTAGATTTACAACGAAATACAGTAATAAGGCTTTGCTTGCCGAATAATGGCGAATCTATGATGCGTATAATGTGGCACATCTATGTATATGCGAGCGTCAAAGTTGAATTAGAGAATTTTTAGTAATAATTTCTGGCCGTCTAAGTGCTAATCGTCATAACTCGAGTCGTCGTAAGTCGACTACTACTTGTATTATTAACTAGTGATTGTTTTCCTCGAACTTTTTGCTTTTTCGAGATTCGGGAATTTATTTATTTACTTCTCGAGATTCTTTCGGAAATTCTCGAGAATCTCGAGATTCTAAAAAATGTTTAGTTGAAAAAAATACTTGCTTTTAATAAGGATAAAAACGAGGTAGAAAAAAATCATGCAAATGAAAGCAAATAATATTGGGTTGGTTTATATTTGTTTTTTATTTAATATTTTAATAATATTGATAAAACAGATCACATTTCGATAATATTGAAAAAATAATCGTATTTGTTTACAATTACGATTGACAGTTTTTATTAAAATTGTTTTTCAATATATACAAACAATCTATTCATTCATCTGCTAAACGGCTGTGTTTGGATCAAAATTCCAGAAATAGAATTTTTGTGCCCAATCTTATGCAGACGTATATGAGCTTTTTAATTTATATACGCCACTATATTTGACTATCTACACCAACAGATACACATCTTAGAAAAAGTTTAGGATCCTCCTATTTTGCCTACATAATTTTCTTAAGAGAGTTCTACAGTTATTGGCCATTGGGTGAAGATGGGAGTTTTGAAGAATGATTGAGGGCTAACTATTCACTCATATCCTCTGATACACTTTATCAGAATCATGATTAGAATATACTATACTATATTTCCCATTTATCATGGATGTCATTGTTATTCTGGCGAACCGCTGAATGGGATTAAAATCAGATATTTGTTTACGTAAACGTCATCACAAATCTGCCTACGTCATAACATGGCAGGAGAAAAAAATTGTAATAAAATGACATTGTACAATTTATAGACTTATATGTTATTTTAAGTTTTATATGCCTATTTTAAGTATTATTTTTTGATTAGTTTCAGTTAATTTTCTTTTTTGAAATATAAAGTTAGCATAAATAAATGACGCGGATAAACCACAACTTATCCGCTCAGTCTATTGACTCCAAGATGTCGAGGGGCCAAAATAATTAATGTACCATTATGAAATTTTTAGGACACAAATTCACAGAATTTTTTAATTCACAAATTTTATAACAATTTTTCTCGAGAATCCCGAAATAAAAAATTAAAATTCTCGAGAATTGGGAATGAGATTTTTCTTTAAATCTCGAACACTAACGAAATACAGAATGAGTCCATTTTCAAAATTCGTATATTGAATAAATGTAATGCATGGACCGATAGATTCATTCAAAATGTAGACAGTATTGTTATTTATATGTACAATTATTAATTTTTATTTTTATATCTTTCTAATTCTAATTCTTAAATGTTTTTTGTTTTAACTATGGTGTATTATTTCATGGATTATATAATGTCGCTTAAAATCGCCAGCTATCATTGGGCACGGCTATAAACTTACAAAAAAGCGTTTAAATGAATCCTTTATTTCACTTCTTTTCTCCTAATGTTAATTGATTACAATATAGTGCTTTTGTTCATATATAATAAATATATATTTGTCAGCATCTTTAGAGGACGACCATTAAGTTTTTTTATCTATATTTCATAACAATTGATATTGCATTACATTAATCATTTAAAAAAATTATATGGCTTTTTAATGCTGTTTCTTAATATTACTTACTGAAAAATGGCAACTTGTTGCTCATCTCCGTGGAGTTTATCGGATGTAAAAGCCGATACGACCTCACAAATAAATTCTCTTAAAAGTCCACTGCATGAAAAGCAGAAGCATTTCCACACGGCACTTCGGTCAACAAATTATGCATAGCACTGTAGGTACTATCGTACTGTATTTATCATTAACTACAAAAAAGTCCAATTAACTTGAACATTTTCCTCATGAAACAGCTATCTTCGACAATCATACCAAATACTGCTGCCATTTCCAGTAGGCCTACTATTATAGTAGTAGACAATTCTCAAAAATTTTTTTTTATATGAGGAAAAGACATTTCGAAAATTTTAGGATTTTCTGAATCTTAATTTTCATTTCTTTGTGTTTTATGTTATTTTCCAACCGGAAATTATTTTCCTTTCCACTACGGGCCGCCCCACCCATGATGAGATCGGCCGTCACTTGAAGAATGAGGTCAATGTGCCGGACCTGACCACTCCTAAAAAAAATCTGGAGATGAGAGACCCGAAACATCGCCCCACCCATGATGAGATCGGCCGTCACTTGAAGAATGAGGTCAATGTGCCGGACCTAAAAACCTCCTAAAAAAAATCTGGAGATGAGAGACCCGAAACGTGAACACAGATCTTTAAGAATGGAAGTGCAGCACACTCACGCGGTTAGGTAGATGATCTTAACTTTCATTTGAAGGTAAAACGAAGAAAATCGTTTTATGGATCTGTGGGAATAGATCGGTTAAATATGGAAAATTTTCAAAAATTGGTCCTATGAGAGGAAATCAAACATCCTTGGAGAAAATACATTTAATAAATTTCGAGAATTTATCAATAGTTTTAGCCTGAAATTGTAATAAGTCTTACTTGTGCAATTTCAAAAAATTGGTCTAATCTGTTAAGGCATTGGGGCGCTATCCCAAAGATCCCGGTTCGAATCCGGTGCGGTGGCAAAATTCTATTTCGGGAAAATTAAAAATTATAGTATAATCATTAATTACTAGATGGCGCCACCTTGGTTCTAAATTTAATTAATTAATTATTAACTCAACAGATGGTGGCACCATAGCTTTAATTCAAATTAATCGTATAAAAATTTAATATAGACTTTGTCCGCCAGGGGAAGTTTGGCTGAGTTGGTTTACGTAATTTGAAATGATTAATCCTCTGATTAATGTTGATTAGAGGACTTTGTCCGCCAGGGGAAGTTTGGCTGAGTTGGTTTACGTAATTTGAAATGATTAATCCCCTGATTAATGTTGAATTTCAGAAAAAAATTAATTTTTGGAAAAATTTTTTTATAAGGACAGTATGCGATAATTATTAATTTACACACACATTATATATAGAAACAAAATTCATTATAATAAATTTAAAAATTTTAAGGATTTACTCAATAAACAGATATTTTCTTTGAAAAAATTGTATAATTTGAAGTCTGATTTTTGGTCCTGAGAACTTCGAATTAATGAAGTTTTATTATATTAATTAATTAAAAATAAATCTTATTTAACAAGTTTTCATTTAAAAATTTTTATTCCGAAACATAAAACAAAATATAGACTATGCTTTTGCAAAATTGAATACTGTAGTGGTTTTAATAATAAAATATCCATTGGTATTAAATTTTATTTAACAGTTTTGTACTGAAAGACAAAGAAGCCTATTGTAATTATATTTTACATATTTACATTGCCTACTTCAAGAATTTATATTTTTTATCGTTTTTTAAATTGTGTTAAATAAAGAAATTTTGATATCTCTCTAAATTCGTTCATGTATAAAAGGAATTGTTAAGGAATCATGAAAACTTCCAGGAATTGTAAAGTATGATTGTCCATCTTTGTTTCATAGTATATTTCATTTTTATGTTGGATTGTTTCCAGATTATTATTATTTTTTTTTTGTAACAGTAGACTGTGTAACTGAAAAACTATTGTGTTAATCTTATCCTTGTTATTCTTCTGGTATATTCTTAATTAAAGTATTAATCATGTGATATAGTTTATAAATTTTAAAGTTTAATAAAAATATTTTCTTTAACAAATTTAATGATTACTGTACTAGATAGTTTCAGTAACCGTATCTTTTTCTTCAAGTATTGATGAGAAACCAACAGAGGCCAGAGGTTGAGGTTTCCCAATGGAGTTGCCAATACTGGGATCAGAGCACCTCATAACTGCAGATGGCTTCATTTGTGTCATTACTAAATGTAATGTTGAGCATTGATATATGTTCATGGCTAGTCAACATACTTTTCTAATAAATTGATTAAGATAATAATAAAATATATAATATGGCACCCATATTTATGTGAGTTAGGTTTCAAGCCTCTCTGTAGATACATGAAACTGCAGATAGTAAGTGAACACTAAATGCTGTACATGCTATACATACTTATAGTAAAGTTTAAATTATAAATTAGATACAATAAGATAAGATATTAAAAATAATAACTAATAAAAAGTAAAACAATTATAATAATAAAAGTAATGTGAATGTGGTCTCTCTCTCTCTCTCTCTCTGTCTTTTTCTCTAAAATATTGTTCTGTGCTCAGCCTTCTTTTTTGATCTTTTTTTTCATGATATGATAATGACACAATGTCTATATGATGTGTTAAATCAATTTAAATTATGAATATTTATTGGATTTCTGAATTTTTATTCAATTTTTTCAGACTATGGTCAACTGCAACTGAAATCCTGGATATGGGGATTTCACTATATTTATTAATATTGATTATATTTTAAAATTGCATTATATAATTTATGTAAACTTTCAGAATGATCTTGAAGAAAATGTTTTGTAAACTTACAGTATACTTACTCTATTAACAACATTATGAAATTATTGGCCTTCTGTTAAACTTTTGCTTTTAATTGGAAATTTAATTTGGAACTTAAAAGTAGAGATAGCATTTATTCATTTTTGATTTTGTTGAAAAAATATCAACTTATTTTAGATATAATACTAACTTACTGGTTGAATTCAATGTGTAAATCGGAAGAGACATTGACCAAATTAGTTTTCTGGGATGTGCTCATAAAAAACCAAGGAGAGAGAAACCACAGCAAAAAAACTACCAAGTATTAGCAATAAAAATGTTATACACCCATACCTCGCTATACGGCCGCTCTTTATACGGCATTTCGCTATAACGGCCTTTTTTAATTATGGCACTTTTTCGATTTACGGCCCGCAATGTTTCATTATACGGCCAAAAACAATGCTGTACTGTTAGATAAAATGAAAAAAA
>AYEL01070523.1:0-46657 GCA_000484575.1 Olivierus martensii | reverse complement strand
CACACTGAGTGGAAAAGCTTTGTTTTATTTTTATTTAATCTAAATATTTTTTCTAGTTCGAAGTGATTTTGAAAAACAAAATCGAATCAACCAGCCACGGATTCGGATGTTCGTGTTCTACGCAAGCGTATTAAACGAATATGATGTCGTATACATGTGACGCTATTTGGGGAAGTTAACGGAAGTAACGATTTGCTGAAGCAGATTTCTTCTATAAACGCACGCGTGGAACGTAAACTCAATGATGTCATTTTTCTTTGCGTTTACGTTCACGTCAACATCTTGCTGGAGCCCTCTAATATACATTATGATCCTTCCGTCCATTTAGCCGCATATTTTTACATCCTTCCCTTTACGGCCAACTTTTCTGGAACGTATCTAGGCCGTAAAACGAGGTATGGGTGTATTACTAATATTTGGTAAAAAAAAGTAAAATATACCAGATTTTATTCATGTTTATTGTATACAATTCGAATACAGTTTTATATATTGATGGATTATTTTAAAATGTAAATTATATAACACATCTTAAAAACAATAACTGATTTTTTTGCATCGTATTGTGTGTACTTAATTAAAAAATGTTTTATTAGAAATAAGTGACAATTTTTTCTTAATTGTTTTGAGTTTCAAGCAATGATTATTATAAGTTCTTATTGAAAAAAATTAAGAAACTATTCATATATGAAATGACATACTTTGTAAAATATTTGTTTACTATTAACTTTTTAAATTACGTCAATTTATGCTCACCAATAAACCAAAGCACTCTTAGCAGCTGAGATCATTCCTAATTTCTTAATTTAGTAGCAAACATTTTCGGTATTTCCACCATCTTCAGGCTGCCAAAATTCGAATAAGCTTGAACATTTAATCATTTATTTATGGCAACAAGACGTTGCTATGGTAACATATTCTCAATCAGAATTTCTTTTTTTTCAAATCGGATTATTTCAGTTCTATAGATAACACACACCTACATAATATATATATAAAACACTAACATATATAGTATGCTTATACTATATATGTTAGCATACTATATATATGCATACTAGTATGTTAGCATATATGTATATATATATATATATATATGTAGGTGTGTGTTATCTACAGAACTGAAATAATCGGATTTGAAAAAAGAAATTCTGATTGAGAATAAGTTACCATAGCAACGTCTTGTTGCCATAAATAAACGGTTAAATATTCAAACTTGAACTGAATTTTTTATTTGAATTTTGGTAGCCTGAATTTGGTGGAAATACTGAAAACGTTTGCTACTAAATTAAGAAATTAGGAATGATCTCAGCTGCTAAGAGTGCTTTGGTTTATTGGTGAGTTAGAAAAGTATAAGCAGTAAGTTATACAATATGTATCAATTTATGCTGCATTTTTAAGAAACTTGTATCTTTCATATAACTATATGAAATGTTTTGAAATATCTACTGAAATGCTTTTTCAAAAGCTTTTATTAGCTATAAATATTTAGATAATAAAGTTCTAATACCTTTGTAATATTCTTTATTTTTTTATTTTTTTCTTGATCTTCACCATATATTACATTTTCAAATTGAGAAGAAAATGTGCTGTTTGCTACTTTTGTTTCTTCAAATACATCTGCCTGATTAGAAATTTGTTTAAATTTTTATATAATTTAGAATTAAACATATATCATTATTACTATAAACATTTAAAAGAGTGGAATTATCCATTAACATAACAATTCAAAATAAATATAAATAAAGAAAAATCAAACTAAATATATTACAATAAAAATATTTTTTACTTTATGAGTGAAATCTTGTTCAGTGTTAAAACTTAGATTTATAAACAAAAAATACTGTACTTGATATTAAATGCTAAATTTCTGTTCAATATAAAATTATAGCAATTATAAAAAATGCATAATTTTTTTTGTACTAAATATTTCCATTAGAGTATGTTATGAGCAGTTTTTTTTAGCTTCTGTAAAATAGTCTTAACTAATCTATACATATTATAAATCTGAAAATCCCGATGTGTGTCTACCTGTATGTTCACTTATAATGCAAGAATAGCTGAATCAATTTTTATGAAACAGTTTTTGTTTGTTAGAGGATTTATCTAAACAAATTATAGAAGAGGTAATAACAATATATGTCCATAGGGATCAATGTAATTTACATAAAAGTTTCTTTCATCAATAGATGGTAGCACATTACAGCCTATATAAAACCAAATGATCAATGAAGATGAATGACTATCTATTTGTAAGCAACACTTAATAAAAGTTGAAAAATTAATGTAAAATTAATTCATAGTTTTATTTAAGCCTTTAAAAAAATACATTTGCTAGTAATATATAAATCTCAACTTACAGGAATGTCTACTAAAGTTGCCACAAACAGTTTAAAAAATATAAAGTTCTAAGCACCCAATTATTATTGATAAATTTTTGGAAATTTTATTGCCTTCTTTAATTAATTTATTGAATCAGTAAATCAATTGCATTATATTTTATTAAATTTTTTCTATTCTGTCCAAATAGAGCCAAAATGACTTTGTTAAAATATATTCAAATAGACAAAAATGTTTAACAGTAAAAAAAATCAGATATGAGAGAGAGAGAGAGAGAGAGATAGAGATAGAGAAAACCTTTTAAAATAATACAAATTTTCTGTCTAATAGGTTTTTCTAAATAAATATTCTATTTTCAATTAAACAAAACTTCTAAAAACTGCTATTCCTTAAATAAATATAAGTTCATCAAACAAAAGCACTTCAGCAGTCATAAACAAGCAAATATTTTATTGTTAAACATAAAAATGCTTTCGGTATCTCTAATACCATCTTCAGTTACATGGAACAAAATATATAGAATACAATTCAAACTTTACATTTTAAATTACATCAAAGAGAACAATTATAACAAACTATACAATTTAATAAATTTTACATGAAATTAATGTTTTTATAAATTAACTTCAATACATTAAACAGTCTTTTAATAATAATGTCGAGCATAAAAGTATATTAATAAAATAAACTAAGAGTAAAAGAAAAAACAACATCCATAAGTTTAAGAGCAATGATTTTTTACTGCGTATTTCCAGGCATTGCTGACCTCGTCTGCTCTTTTAACATTAATTACATTATTTTCTTTACAGGATTTTAGTATTTCAATTTTTTCATTTATTGCTAAGTCTCTTTTGTTGCCAACATTCTTAATAATTTTTGCTTCATTCCATAAAATGTTGACGTCCTTTTGGTACGCTCTCTGCACTAGAGGAGTAGCCAGGTTACCATTAGAGATGTTATCTTTGTGTTCAGCTATTCTCTCTTTAAAGTTTCGGGCGGTAGCGCCGATATATACTTCCTCTCTATCATCATCTATATTGTGCAATGGAATTTTATACACTCTGGATTTATAATCATCACAATACTTTTGCTTTTCGTTTCTAAATATATTAAATACAGTTGGTGGCCTCGTATAGGTGTACTTACTGTTGTTATTTTTTAGCACTCACCTTATTGTTTTATTTGTGTATAGCCGGAATGGTACAAGGAGACGGTTTTCATCAGTTGACGACCTGTTATTCTGCATATCTCCAGTTTACTGGGTAGGTGTTCTATTACCATTCTCATATTTTATCCTTTGTTCTCTATAATCTCTTTGTTTGATGAACTTATATTTATTTAAGGAATAGCAGTTTTTAGAAGTTTTCATTTAATTAAGTTAGACTGCGGAGCCGGCAGTAAAATAATGGAACAATTTAAGAAGTATGTGAAATTCAAAAAGAAGCTTATTAAAGCGGAAGAAATGTGGATCTTCCTAAAAGAATGTCGGACCAACAACGTGTTTTTGATGTCTATCCACAGGATTACTCTCCCAGTTCGTTCCAAGAAAGTACTGTATAATACTAAGATAGTCTGCCTTAAAAGCGCAATAACGGAAGCTAAAAGAAGATTCTTTAAACTAAGAGCGATCTTACAACCATTATCTAATTCCCTTGGCTCTACGATAAATGCATATCTCGCACCACACATTGCTGACTTTAATTCTAAAATGATTACATTTAAAAACAGGTTAAGAAAATTACATATCAAAAAACTTAAATGGATCTTTAAAAAGCAGCTTAAACCTCAATCTGGACATATACTCTCATTAGAAGATGTGGTCACAATTTTAGATGACCTACATATTCCACCTTTTGCTAGTAAGTTACTCCAGAAACGCCCCACATGTGCACTTTTGAACAGCCTAAGTCTAATAGACGATATACCCATCCTAGAAACGTTTCTAGAGTCAGACAATGAGTTAGATGCCGAAAGACTATGTTGGGCATTCGTAAGCGAGCATGATAAGAAACCATACCAAACTACTAAGGATATGCAATGTTTACCAAGTTGGAAAGATGGCATTGTTAAAAAGACCCTTAATTGGATTACTGACCATCACATTATAATCACTAGAGAAGACAAATCGAAAAAACTTGCTATACTAAAAACCGAAACATACGATTCATTTCTACAACAGTACATCTTGGACTCCAGCGCAATATTACTGAAAAAAAACCCTACAGAAAGTTTAAGCAGTAAAGTAAACAGATTCCTCAAAAAGAAAAAAACTACTCCAGTTTGTTAATAAGAGAAAAGTGATCAACCCGGTCTGCCCCAGGCTGTTTGCCATATCAAAACTCATAAGGACCCAATTATGGCTAGACTGATTGTAGAAAAAATGCGCTCGCCAATGTACAACATCGAAAAACAACTAGCTAAATGGTGTTTGATTAAATTAGAGAAGTATGAGTACCAAGTCAAATCAACACAAGATTTTCTAAAATATCTGAATGATTACGCACCGACAGGGAATGAAATGATGTCTGTACTCGACTTCGAGTCCCTTTACCCCTCCCATTCGGTGCATTATATTATAGATATGTTAACAACATTTTTGTTATGTGGAAGAACACAAGCAGGGCGATAGACTTAGTAAATAATTTTTCTAAGGAGCAATATGGTCTTAACCTTAAAATAACTCTAGAAAGTAATAAAGAAATTAATTATTTAGACATAAAAATCTTTCTGACAAATAAGAGGATAGAAACAACAGTATATATTAAACCCACCACAACACTGGTGTTAATCCCCAGATGGTTCTTCAACCCCCAGGCCTACAAAAAAACAGCATTTGTGGCTTATTTTAAAAGAAGTCTAACACATTGTTCTAACGACTTTTACAGAAAACAAGAACTAAAGAGAATATATTCCTGCGGCCAAAAACACGTGTATAGCATGAAATTCATGAAAAAGATTTATAAAGAATAAAGGATAAAATATGAGAATGGTAATAGAACACCTACCCAGCAAACTGGAGATATGCAGAATAACAGGTCGTCAACTCGTCAACTGATGAAAACAGTCTCCTTGTACCATTCCGGCTACACACAACAAAACAATAAGGCGAGTGCTAAAAAATAACAACAGTAAGTGCACCTATATGAGGCCACCAACTGTATTTAATATACTTACAAGGAGAGAGTGCAGTCTGAGAAATGAACTTTGGAATCAAACTTTGTGTGGTGGTAGTTTACCCTTCATGTGTTAATATGATAAAATATTAACACACACTATTCAGCCAATTCCGAAAAAATGGATTCAAAGTTTTCATAGCTAGGTATTTATATATAATAAAAAATGGGCGAACACGCCAGAATGCCAAGTAACCGAGTCGGTAGCGCGCTGCCCATCGGCGGTGACTTCCGGTATGGGCCACGGGTTTGATGCACGGTCTGCGAATATTTTTTTTTTGTTACAATTATTTATTTTATACATTTTATTTAAAAAAATATTACATAAAGAAATATTTTATCTCATAATTTTTCATTAATTTGTTATTCGAGAGGTCTTTAAACCATAAATTTTTTTCCCGGAAAAATTTTTAATCTGTGTTTTTAAATATCTACAACATTTCACATATACGTGCATATTTTTACTGGTTAGATTGATGCAAACGTGCCAGTTGCCGATGACTTATTTTTAACACTCTGACACCTGGTATGCTTCCAAACTTTCTAACGAAAGACAGATATTTATGAATTTCAACAAGGTTTGCTTTCCCACAGATCTTCTCAAAACACCTTGCTATTGTAAAAAATCCTCATTTATTTGTGCGAAATGTCGAAATATCTTTTGTTTTCCATACTTCTATGAAAAATATCATTTTCTGGTTCCTGTATATAATCAGTTTACATATATAGAACAGAATTAATTGTAAATATTATGATGTTTAATTATTGGTAGTTTGCATGAAAACAATTTTATACTCTATAACCTACATAATGTTTACTTGTTAATGGAAAATACCATACAAATGCACCAAACAAGTAGCAGTAAAAATATGCACGTATATGTGAAATGTTGTAGATATTTAAAAACACAGATTAAAAATTTTTCTGGGAAAAAACTTAAGATTTAAAGACTTCTTGAATAACAAATTAACGAAAAATTATGAGATAAAATATTTCTTTATGTAAATTTTTTTTAAATAAAATGTATAAAATAATAATTGTAATGAAAAAAAATATTCGCAGACCGCGCATCAAACCCGTGGCCCATACCGGAAGTCAACACCGACGGACAGCGCGCTACCGACTCAGCTACTCTACGTTCTGACGTGTTTGCTCATTTTTTATTATATACAACAGCTATGAAAACTTTGAATCCATTTTTTTCGGAATTGGCTGAATAGTGCGCGCTAATATTTTATCATATTAACACATGAAGGTTAAACTACCACCACAAAAAGTGTGATTCCAAAGTTCATTTCCCAGACCATGCCCTCTCCTTGTTAGAAACAAAAAGCAAAAGTATTGTGATGATTATAAATCCGGAGTGTATAAAATTCCATTGCACAATATAGATGATGATAGAGAGGAAGTATATATCGGCGCTACTGCCCGTAACTTTAAAGAGAGAGTAGCTGAACACAAAGATAACATCTCTAACGGTAACCTGACTACCGCTCTAGCGCAGAGAGCATACCAAAAGGACGTCAACGTTTTATGTAATTAATGTTAAAAGAGCAGACGAGGTCAGCAATGCCTGGAAATACGCAGTAAAAAATCATTGCTCTTAAACTTATGGATGTTGTTTTTTCTTTTACTCTTAGTTTATTTTATTAATATACTTTTATGCTCGACATTATTATTAAAAGACTGTTTAATGTATTGAAGTTAATTTATAAAAACATTAATTTCATGTAAAATTTATTAAATTCGATAGCTTGTTATAATTGTTCTCTTTGACGTAATTTAAAATGTAAAGTTTGAATTGTATTCTATATATTTTGTTCCATGTAACTGAAGATGGTATTAGAGATACCGAAAGCATTTTTATGTTTAATAATAAAATATTTGCTTGTTTCTGATTGCTGAAGTGCTTTTGTTTGATGAACTTATATTCATTCTATTTTCAATAATAATCAAACAAATTAAAATATTGCTATATAAAATATTATATTTAGTGTTTATAAAATTGCTGTTGAAGAAACAATTATTAAGTAAAAAAAATAATACATAAATTAAAAACTAATATAATATTTCTATTGGTGTAACAACATCATGTTGTTAAAACATCATGAACTACTATTCAAATAACAGCACAAAAAAAAATAAAGTTTTCCTCTGCACACCAGCTAATAATAATAAACATAACTCAGAGAAGTTAATGAGAATCAATCATTTACAAGAGGAACAGTAGTTTTACAGATCTTAAAAGTTATAATTCACTATTAAACATACAGAAGGAGAACAAATATTTATTAAATTTTCATTACAATTAAAAATGTTAATAGAGAAATAGTATGATTAACTACATTAAAAATTATGTACAGTTGCACAAGAAAGTAAATTGCTACCTTACGCTAGTCGGCTTAGTGTTGACGTCACGGGATGAATTGTGACAAGTCATATCCTGACCAATTTAATCGAAATAAAAATAATACAAACAGAATAAATTAAAGCTATTTAGTATATTAATATACAGTTATTGCCATAGGTAAATAATATGGTGCTTAAGAAATACGAGATCTGATGCAAAAATTATTCTTTCCTGAAAGGTTATGTCACAATCTTTGTTGCTATAATTTGCATGTCATTTCTGAGGTGCACTTTATAATTTAACAAATTCACTTCGGTCTGCTGTTTCTAGCATCATTTATAAGTTTTCTTAAAATAGTATAATTAAATACTATTTTAAGAAAATTATGTTACACTATTTTCATTAATTAAAATAGTGTAACATAATTTATTGCTGTTGGTTTAAATTTAAAGATGTAGGTTTATCTCGTTTAGATCGTTGGTTTATCTAAAACAACTATTAATTACTATCAATTTGTGTAGATTGACGTTTTGATCTGTAATCCAGTATAAAATATTTATATACGAACCAATATCTCAGCATGAAAAGAATGTTACCGTTGACAGCTATCAACATTGAGTTTCGAAAGTAATGAACTGAATATAAGTGTAGGATTTTACTTTTTTGCTTGAATAAGAACAGCATCAAATAAATCAGATTCGAGACTCATTTGAACAACAAAATTGTTATATATTAATCCAACAGAATTAAAAGATATTTATTGTCAATTATTAATTTGTTATTTACAGTTTTAAGTTTAGGACCAGAGAAAGCAAAAACACATATTTGTGTTTTTGAACTATCTTTTTCTATTTCAAGCTGAAGAGAAGAAAGAGATCTTTCTTACTCTTATAAAGTGACTTGTTTCATTGATCTCTCTTCTCCCTCTATTGAACAATGCATGAGTTTACAGCATTGAGTTTATTGTGGAAACAAATAACCTGAAGAAACTTGTATTGTTTAGAATATCTTCCAGAAAAGGACCATAGTCCCATTTTTGCATTTGAACATGAAAAGATCTTGAAATGGCTTCTGCCAGAAAATTTCATTTTCTCACTTGTTTCTGAATTTTTGTTGTCTTTCTGCTTGTTTTTTTAGTTTGCATTTGAACATGAAAAGATCTTGAAATGGCTTCTGCCAGAAAATTTCATTTTCTCATTTGTTTCTGAATTTTTGTTGTCTTTCTGCTTGTTTTTTTATCGATATGTTGTGCATTTATTCGTTAGAACTTGATGAAAAATATCATTATTAAAGGTCATCTATATATGAGCCTCACTATTTTAAACATATCTTTATATTCTTTTTACTCATCTATTAGTTCTATTCCAGTTTCTACAATACAGCAACTTGAATTATGTGGCTGTTAATAAACTTTATTTTTGTATGAAAACACACTGAAAACATCATTTATGTGATTACAAATCGTACTAGCAATAAATACTGATTGCGCACGTTACGAAACAAATTATCCACGAGTTGTCATACAATATTTCTCAAGTCAACATAGCTATTTAATAAATATAAATAAATATAAAGTGTAGAATTTTATGAATTGAAGTCTATATAATTAGAGAATTTCTATAAGAAAAATAATTATATTAGTGATGGGCTACAATAAGGACTTGTTCACATTTCATTTTCTTCCTTCTTCACAATTTTTATGTTATCTTTTGTAATATTTATATATATATATACCTTTGGGTTACCAATACTTTTATTTAGATTATTATTAAAATAAATTCTCTCTTATAATAACTGATTAATATCATAAATGAACATAAATATCTAAACCACAGTAATATCAATACACTTTCAATGAAGTGATATTTAGAATCACTTCCTATTTAAAACTTTACATCCTCAATTTTTTGTTAATGTTAAAGATTAAACATTTCAAATAAAAAGCAAAATAGAGTAAAACAAAAATATTAATATATCTCTACCTAAAGACTAACTTCATTAATATATTTATTAAAAATGTCTGAAGTTCAGAATTTACAAATAGGCTGTTGTACTATATTAATTTACCATAATAAAAGTTTTATATTTATTTCAATTTTTTTAAAACTAAATGTAAAAATAAATTGATTCTATAACAATATTTAATTAATCAAATGAAATTAATGCACCCTCTGAAGAATTTTGAGAATTTGAAGATGGTGGTGGTGGTGGTGGAGGCTGTGGAAATTGTTGTTGATGTTGCTGTGATTGATCTGATCCATTTGGAGGCGACATAGGTGGATTTGTAGGAGATACAATTTGCCCACTCATAGTATTTGATCCTGGCTGTGTAGTTTGTTGAGGCAAAACAGCTGGCGATGCAGTGTTAATTGGTCCTTGAGGTGGATTAATGACTCCTGCAGGAACAGATGACATTGAATTTGATTGTGGTGGAGCGGTTACAGTAGTTGCAGGAACTGCAACTGGAGGATATTGACCAATTTGTGAAAACTGAGGATGACTCCTTGGCATTGCTATATTAGAAATAATTAAACAGATAATTAAGAATTTATCTTAAGCATTCAATAAGTTTCTAAAAGAAAAAAACTGTACAAGAAAATTTATTGAATATTGTATATGAAAACAAAAAAAACGTAAATGCATCTGAACCATAATAATGTGAATGGATTACATCATTCTCCAATTTACATAATTCAGATCAGTTTTCTGCAGAAGTTAAAAAAATATTTTTCAAAATTCTGAAGTTAGATGAAGCACACTTTCACAATATATTGCCATACTGTTCCGGACTGAAAAGCACACGATGCCACATAGAATGATATCTAAAATAAATAAACCGAGTAGTCTGAACTTTTAAATGTTTAAAATCAAGTTTTTTGCATTTGTAATTTGGAAATAATTGTTCTGTATTGCAAAAAAAAAAATACAGAAACATTTTATGTAAAACTGAATTTATAGAAGTTGAATGTAAGTATACTGGAGAACACAGTATATACAAAACTAGCTTTTATTTCCTCTCTCTCTTTTTTAACACAAAAACAAATTCAAGTATATATGATATTTAAGACATATATTAGAATTTGATTTTTTTGTAACTGCACAAAACAGTTTGTAACAAATGCATAAAAACAATTTTGTGATCAATAATTGTATACCTGTCACTTTTGTATGATCATAGAACAATATTCCATTGCTAAAAAGAAAGAATTGTATATGAAATATTATATTTACAATATAATATCTAACATCAACAATCAATAAATATAATACAAGAATACCTTGCTTGACATATTTATTATAACGTAAATCAATCCTACTACCCAACCCCACCATAACATACCACTTTCCTCAACAAAGTACTACTGATGATTGTCATCTAAATTGCTACCATTCCAAAACTGACAATGCATTGAAATCTGAAATGGCTGATGCCATACATCAAAGTATTGTATATGACATAGCAATTTTGTTTTTATATTTCATTTTTTAATGTCTGAAAAAAATATTAGTAATTACCATATTTCTTTGGTTATAAGACTTTTTGCTTTTTAACTCTTTAAATTGGGATATGCCTTATTATTGATGTCAAAACAAACTTTTCAATTGTCTAATTTGAATAAACAAATCATTGCTGTGTCAGTTGGAAATGATGGAATTTTTTCAGCAACAATTATTCAAAACATTAGAAGTTATTCAAATAGCAAAACAAAGCATAAAAAGCCAAAATCAAACTAAAGAGAGCAAAATAAATTTTTTGCCACAATGAAATGTGAAATAAATCTAGTAAATAATGATTGTTGGAAGAGTAAATTTTAAATCCTAGATAAAAGCATAATAACCATTTCCAATCTTATTTATGAAGTGCCCAATAAATTAATATTTTTGAAATTATTTAAATATGAATTATTCACATACACCTGCATATTTTTAATAATATAATCAGGAAGAAATAACTATGGCAAATCCAGCTACTAGTGCAAGATTTACTACTAACACAAAGATGACACAATGACTGCTTTCTATATTTTTGAGTGTATATTTGCACAATATTTAATTACCTACAAAAAATTTATGTACAGTTATATATATCTACATTTTTAACAAAAAGGAAAAAAATATCAAAAGAATCAGTAATGATCTTTGCTAGGAATAAATATAATAAATCATATGACTGGCACAACAGGAACTCTGCCAAAACCATGCCGATGAATCTTACAATTTTGCAAAAAAGTTTGATATTTTACTACTACTACGTATAGGATGATCCCCCTTCTTCAAAATTTCTTTTGGAAAAAATTCTTGGCTTATACATGAATATATACAGTAATTTAACATACTAGCATTTTTTCATTTACTAAATGATTTTTACTGCATTTATTACCTATCACAATAACAAAATGCTAGCTCAAACAACTCTGGCTAGGCTAATTAGTTTATAATAAACTGAAATTAATGATTGAACTCATTTTAGTCAATATGACTATTTACTGATTAATAAATATTATAATTTGTAAATTAATTATCTGAAAAAAACTTATCCCAACCAGAACTGAATTAAAGGACACTTAAAAACATCTTAACATCCTACCAGCTAGTAGGATATTAAGATATTGTCTTAAGGGACAGAACACTAAAAAATTTCTTCTTCAGATACACAAATACCAAAATTTTAGACAATCACAAGTTGAAAAGCTGCTTATTGACCAAGCTAACTCTATAGAACAAATCAATGGCAAATTCAGTCAAAAATAATAATCTGAAGAGTAAACTTGTTTACTGTTGAAGACAGTCCAGGAAATAATTTTAGAATATTATCCTAAAACCCTGGTTTGATTCTGGATGAGACAAAATTTAATTTTTATATTTATCTAAAAATAAAACTATAAATTTCAAATCAATAAATTGGTTGACAATGAGTTAACAAAATTTGTTATTTATATTTTTTATTTAAAAATTAATTCAAATTAAATTTATATATGTTTAAATTTAAAATATTCAATTGAGTTGAATTAATGATAAACAGTAGATCAAAAATACATTTTCTGTATTGGGTATTTTTGTATAAAAAGTGGTTCTTATTAAAATAATCTTATAATATTTAGAAAATTAATTTTAATACCTTGCATATTATAAGGCTGAGGTTGAAATTTTGTTTGGTTAGGTGGCACTATGGCAGCATTTGATGGCCCAAATGAACCTGGAACAAAAGGAGGATGGGCAGGAGAATTACCACTAGTATTTCCTGGTGGTGGCATCCGATAATTAACAGGACCAGTTGGAGAAGACATGAATGGAGCTTGAGGTGGTGGTGGAGGACCAGCATATACTACAGGAGGAAGTTTAGATCCTTGCTGCATAACTTGATATTGCTGTTTCTGTTGTTCTTGTCTTAACTGCATTTCACGTTCTTGCTCTTGCATTCGTTGTAAAGCTAGTTGTCTTTGGTATTGCAAATATTCCTTAATATGAAATTTAATTATAAGTTCAAATAACTTTAATGGATTTAGTTTAGTCAAATCATTGTCAATAAATTACAAATAAGTAAAGTAAATATAATTATTAATCTTAATGCTATTTTTTTCACTATTAAACAAACACACCACACTGATTATATGTCAGTTCAATTTATATGATTTCAATTTAATATTATTTATAATATTCAACAATTTTTATTACTCTCATATTATAGATCACATTTTCACATGCACACAAACAATGATTTTCTTTAAGAGATTGCTATTATTTTAATGTTTAATATTAGATTATGTTGTAGTAATTTTTCAATATTTATATACATAAATAAATATTAAATAATTACTAGAACTTAATTATAATCTGTTGTGTGTTAACTGAAGTTCATTTGGCTGGAGATACTGCCATAAAGAAGACTGCTATTCAAATACAGAAACAATCAATGGGAAACTTGACTGGAATTTATTTATTGGTTAAAAAATAATTATTTCAAAATTAAATTACACTTATGATTCAATTATCATCAGAAACTTTAAGATTCAATATTTGAGCCATAAATATTTTAAAAATGATAATAAAATTATTTGAATTCTTCATTGGTTTTATGCCATTTGACTGTTTGCTTGAAAAGGATGCAATGATTCTCATTTGCTTCCTGCCATTGTTTCATGTTTTTAGTGTGAGTAAATAAATTTTAATTAAGACTGATAATTGGCTTCACTTGCTTGATTTTTTGATTGTTATAATCTTCTAAAATAGCAATCTCAAAATCATGGCCTATGGATCACATGCAGTCTATTACATCCTTTATTGCAGTCCTTGTTTCATTTATTATAATGGCAAGAGCATATAAAAGATATTCAGAACGAAAAAAAACCATTTTTCATGAAATATTTGAAAAATCACTTTAAAGTGATTTTGTAAATTATATTGAAATTCAATAAAACAGAACTTTTTCAATACAAACCTTTCAATTCAAATTTATAAAAACTACTGACATTTATAAATGGTTTTATAATTTTGATCATGAATTTAAACATATCATTTTAAGGAAATTCAAATATAAATAGCTAATATCAGAATTAATCTATAAATAGCTAATGTAATCAACCCTTCAAACTATTACCACTTCTATGAAAAAAAATCATGTAATGTGTCTGATATTATAGGTACCTCTTTATATATAAACAAAGCATATCTTATTTGATTTCGAAATTTATGTGCATTATATAAGGGTCATTCCATATAAAATCAGCCAAATTTAAACAAAGTGGTCGCTGCATGAATTTTGATTTTGATGAATTTTGGCATGTTGTTTATGCCTTTGATAATCGCGTGGAAAAGAATTTCATTTATCATCTTGGATGACCAGGTTCAATTGAACGCGGTCCTCCAAGGTAATGTATGAATGTTTTTTCATGCTTCGAAAAACTAAAAGTGTGGGATCCTCCGGCTTCCACACTCCAGATTTTTAGGAAGTTTCTAGGCTCTGCTCTTTGAACTCCATCCATCAACTTAAGGTTGACCCTCCTATTCTGTAAGGGATCTGGCAAATTCGACCCCTGCATTTCGCCTTCCACAATTCGTTCCCTACATTTCGCCCCGAGCACGTTTCGCCCCCAGCACATTTCGCCCTCAGGACATTTCGCCCCCTGTAGTTAATGAATAGGCTACAAAATTGCAAATAATACACAAATCTTTTAATGATTCTAATTTATTTTATTTTAATATAATAAATGCACATTGTTGTTGTTTAAAACTCGAATTTGTATGTAATACAACATTATTATTGTTTAAAACTCGAATTTGTATGCAATACATCTAAAGCGCATCAATCAGAATAGATTTTGAAAAAGTTCAACTATTCTTTTGATATGCATTAGTTCATTTTGCATTTTAAGTTAGGAGATAAACTAAAAACCAAACTATTGTTGGCTACAGACGACACAAAATCAGCAGACGAAAACCCAACCTGAATGAAAAGTAATTCCTCGCGACATTCAATTCTCATTGTGAGTTCGTATTTTGTTTTTTCATCTTGTTTACATATTTATCTATGTTTTCGCTATTATTATTATCATCCTTAACCGTAAATCAATTAATATTAAAATATCGTCGAAATAATTTTTTCTTTGTTGTTTTTTATTTAGGACTTGTTATCGTAATAGCATTAATTGCAGTAATGTCATATTGGTATAGCTACCGTAATAATATTAATTGCAGTAATGTCATATTGGTATAGTAACAGATAGGAGAGGTACGGATGCGCTTTTACCCATTTTTATATTTCCGGAAAGTTTGTTTTCTCAACGTTACAACTGATTAAACTGCGTATTTTTTTTATTTCGCTTTAAATCTGCTATATAACGATGAAGCGTTTTTTGGTGTATAGTATTTTGTAAACATTTAATACTGTATCGAAAAGTGCTTACATCTTTAATTAATTCATTAATTATTTAATAAGTGCAATATCATTATAACAAGTTTATAAATTATAGAAAAAATAGTAAATAATAGAAAAAACAATACCGTTATAAAAAGCGCAAAATTTATTTTTATCGAATTAACTTTGTTATGCGTCTTATATATATTAATTCACCTATAAATCGATGGCATTAATTGCAGTAATGTCATATTGGTATAGCATTACCGTAATAATATTAATTGCAGTAATGTCATATTGGTATAGTAACAGATAGGAGAGGTACGGATGCACTTTTACCCATTTTTATATTTCCGGGAAAGTTTGTTTTCTCAACATTACAACTGATTAAACTGCGTATTTTTTACGCGTCTTATATATATTAATTCATCTATAAATCGATGGCATTAATTGCAATAATGTCAAAGTTCGAGGATAAGTTCGGCGAAGCTTGTTTCAAGGACTACATATTTTGGATTAGTAAATAATAGAAAAAACAATAACGCGTTATAAAAAGCGCAACAAAATTTATTTTTATCGAATTAACTTTGTTACGCGTCTTATATATATTAATTCATCTATAAATCGATGGCAGACAGATTATATAATGAAGCGTATCGATTACATACGGCATAGATTAATGTTTGATTTTTACAAAAATCATAATAGGGTCATTCCTATTGAAACATCTTTTAAATTATTGGAAATCTTCTTGACTTACTCTGGATATAAAATGTAAAATCAGCCAAATTTAAACAAAGGTGGTCGCTGCATGATTTTTGATTTTGATGAATTTTGGCATGTTGTTTATGTATATTAAAGTATTATTTACAAAAAAGAACATCCACAGCTGACCGATCAGACGACATGGCCAACGCAGGCAGCGGAGTAATACATTTTCAGCATTTTTAGCACTTCGCTGGTTAATGACATCTTTTCTGACGTCACTATCAGTTGAGGTTAAGACGGAGTATAGTATATATTCCTTACATTTCATATGAAAATGTAAAAAAAAAAAAAAAATTTAATTTATAGTGTACAAGAATTAAGGTTCATAATTTTTATTTTAAATCTACTTATGCTTGGGTAATGAGAGATTAAGGAAAAATTTTATCATCTCTGTTTGTGTTACTGTTAAAAACTCTCTAATTTATGAAAAAATGCAATCTTCCTCTTCAGAGTTTGGAATGTCAAAACACTAGTTAATCCTAGAATTTTTTAAACAAAATATACAAGGTTGAAAATCTCATTTAAGTGATACCTATTCCACCTCTCGGTGGCTAATCACTTAAAAAACTACAGGTTATTATAAAAAGTACAAAATATACAAATTTTAGTCTGCCTCCATACATATTCTATCAAGAGTACAAAATATACAAATTTTAGTCTGCCTCCATACATATTCTTTCTTGTATCTCAGAAATTAAATTTGTTTAAGTAAATAATATAATATACATAAACAACATGCCAAAAATCCATCAAAATCAAAAATCATGCAGCGACCACCATTGGCTGATTTAAAATGGAATGACCCAATATTGAACACATTGAAGAACTACTAACTGAATATACCTTTTGTGGAGTGCCAGACTTCATAAAAAACGTAAAATTTGCGATAAATTGCTCCAAATTCTTAACTTTTTACCATTTAACTACATTATAATTAACTTTTTGCCTCGCACACTCGTATTTATTCATTTTAAACAGTTTTAAAGACATCAATAAAAATTCCAGATGTCGAGAGTTGACTATATTTGCAATTTTGTAGCCTATTCATTATCTACAGGAGGCGAAATGTCCTGGGAGCGAAATGTGTTCGGGGCGAAATGTAGGGGGCGAATTGTCGGAGGCGAAATGCAAGGGGCGAATTTTCCGTAAACCATTCTGTAATGGGTTCTATAATGTATCGCATGAACGATATCGCGGCTTAACTTAGCTAACTTAATTACCTATACAGTGGTACCTCGGTATACGTTCGCTTTGGAATAAGTCCAATATGGTATACGTCCTGTTTGGATGCGAAAAATTTTGTTTGGTATACGACTTTTGTTTGGAATACAACCGATTCGCATGCTAGAACTTGTATGAGTCTATTGTATGTTCTCTTAAGAAACACATTCTTTACATAAAAATTATAACAAGTCGTAATAGTATTGTCTGTAATGACCAGACAATGTCGTATTTCCGAAACGTCCTGAGGAGAAGGCAGAAGCTGAGTTCTTTGGACAGATTTTTAGTAAAAGTCAAACCTGGTGAGCCCTCAAGAGGTCCAAGTAGGGAAAAAGAGACAGAAAATAGAAAGAGAAAAAACACCAGAATTTCAGATTCCTAGTTTTATTGGAAGCGGATTTTCTTTCCAAACAATAACATCTCCTCCTACCTTCTCAACACCATCCTAGTGAGCACCCGACTCTTCTTAGCAAGGTACCGAGGTTATACTTTCATTTATTTTATCTACTGTAATTACTTTTGTGTTTATGTATTTTAGTATTAAACAATGTTTAAATTATTTTGTATAATCTCATCAATATATAATATGCCAATAACAATAGGATTTTTTTCACGGGAACGGATTAATCATTTTCCCTTTATTTCTTCTTAAATGATTATGAAATAATGTGTAACATTCAATTAATGTTGAAATGCATATACAGGGAAAACATTATACCATATTAAAATTATTTTATTACTTGCTGATAGGCTGTGTGAACTTATACAGTAATGCTTATGGAGAAATTGCACAGACAATGCTTATTTGCATATGGTCATTCTGATGAAGATCTGATGACAGTAAAAAATTTACATAATTTGTTATTCAGTATCATATAATTTCTATTACTTCTAGATAATTTTGTATTATACATGTAATAAAATTATTCAAAAATTTTCATAACGATTTTCCTAAATGATATCAGTGATAATCCTTATTTACGTTTTACGCTTTATTGTAACAGTTTATGATGAATATACTACTAAATAAAAATGAACTTGATACAAAACATTAAAACATTATTTTAATAAGTTGTTTCTGTTTAATAGCATCGAGTCTGTATTTGCTGTACTGAATTAAAATAATAATATTTGATTTTATTAAGTGTTTTATTAAATGTTAGAGGTACATAACGAAAATTATCCTTCAATCATAATAAACTTTTAATAATTAATTAACTTTATAGTTACAATGACTACAAAATTGTTTAATAATTTCGTAGCCATTATATTTGTAAGATTTTTGCAAACTCTTTTAAAAATTAAATACTTTTGTTGTTATTCTTATATTTAAATCTTAAAATGATGTTTTTAAAACATCATTTTAAGATTTAAATATAAGAATAACAACAAAAGCAAAATTTTGTTGGATTTTAATTTCAAAATCTAAAAAATTTTTTAACGTTTCTCTCAAAGTAATATTCAATCCTTTCTAGTATTTTGATATTGAAATGCCTTTCTCATTTACTTATTTTTTTTAAATGTTTGAGTAATACTAAATCATATTTTATGTTAATGTAATCACTTATTTTAGTAGTAGTATATAATGGGTAAAAATGTAAATTCATGATATTTACACACTATTTAATTCTAATATGTAGTATATTGAACTTATTTTGATTGTTGTTGAATTGAGAGGGATTGGAAAAAATGACATAAGTGAACTTCATCTTACAGTTTTTTGAACTTGTAAGATACCTATTGGATCTGTAATATTATTCTGTTATCTCAATTGGAAATAAGGAGTGAAATATTCTGGAGCTTTGACTTGTTACTCTAAATATAATTTATTTTTGCAATATTTTAAATATGTTATCTAAATTTAGTATATAACTCAATAAAAAAATAGATAATATTGTCTACAATAGTATATGCTGTCTAATTTGGTAATAGTTTTGTAAAAAGTCATTGCAAATGTAAAAGTATTAAATTATAAAATACGCCACAAATGGTATGCAAATTATTTCAATTACGTTTCTGTAACAATCGTTCAACAAAGAAAATGTTTTTATTAGGAATAGACTTCGTATTTATTACATATTATTTTCCTATTGTAATAAATGTATATTAATACCCTAATTAGCTTTAATTTATTCTATTTATTTTGTTTTCATTTCGATTAAGTTTGTCAGGTTAGAAAGTACCGTCACAGTTCACTCCATGACATCACCACTAAGCTGATCGACATAAGGGTGGCAATTTACTTTCTTGCATGACTGTACATAACTTATTAAATATTAATGTGACATAGAGAAGTGAAATAAAACACAATCTTAGTAATTTGTGTCCTAAAAAAATGACTTAACAATTAACAGGCCAAGAATGGATATGCTACAAGCGCTGAAAAGAGAAGAAATAAATAATAGAAATACTATATATCACTAAAAAGCAAAATGATACATACAATTGATCATTATGACTTAAAATATCCCAACCTCTGGAATTTGAGTTCTCAGTTATAATTATAGGTTGTTCCATTTTATATAAATGTATAATGACTGATATTCTATTTGATGATTGAAATATATATTTGAAATTCACAATTGCCTTCTTAAATGATTATGAAATAATGTGTAAAATTCAATTAATGTTGAAATGCATATATATTATCAAATTATTAAAACTTTGTATGAATAAAGTAGACTATACAAACTAATTTAAAATTTTCATGTTTCACTTTCATATATACACATTAAAAAAAATTGAAACTAACAAGCCAGATTCAATATATTGATAATATGTTTCATGAATCATAAATTCAGTTGAATTAGCCAATGTATCCCATGAATCTTGAGTTGAACAGATCTGGCATAAATAAATTTGATAGAGTTTATAATTTATATCTTTTCTTTAAAAAAAAAATATTTACTTTTTCTTGTTCTTTTTTTGCTTTCTTGGCTTCTTTCTTTTTCTTATTCTTTAAAGCTGTTTTTGAAAGACCTAGAGATGGATAAATTTTAAATATTTATAATTTTCTAAAATATTTTATATAAAGAATATTTTGAAAACAAACTATATCACTATTAATTTAATGATTATAATATACTTATTAGCCATATTTTTAATAAAAAAATAGTTCAGATTTAAAAAAATAAATTTAAAATAGAGTAAATCTCCAATTTTATGTGGTTTTGAGTTCCACAGTTTTGAAGATCTTATTTTTTTTTTTAAATAAAAAAATAGTTCAGATTTAAAAAAATAAATTTAAAATAGAGTAAATCTCCAATTTAATTCATTTGGTACACGTCCTGTTTGGTATAAGTCCAAGAATCTGAAACGGATTAAGGACATATATCGAGGTACAACTGTATTTGTATATTTATATAAAAGCTGATTTAGAATTTTGAAGTATTAGAATATATTATTTTTGTATAAATCAAAAAATTTAGTAAGTTTTTAATATTTTGATATTGTGTAATATTGTAAATACAGTTCTGTACTATATTTTAATATTATTATACTGTACGGTGTTTTATATAATTTTTTATAGATATTTATTGTTCATTTTCCTAATTTAGACGATATTGGTTAATTGAGTTTTGTGGATATTTACAAATGAAAATGATCTAAAAGTTCTGTACTATATTTTAATATTATTATACTGTACGGTGTTTTATATAATTTTTTATAGTTATTTATTATTCATTTTCCTAATTTAGACGATATTGGTTAATTGAGATTTGTGGATATTTACAAATGAAAATGATCTAGTTTCATGTATGATTTGGAAAAAGGGTTCGAGCCTATGCAATTTAAAATAAAGGAGATAAACGCTTAACTGCATAGCATAGGGATAAGTTGTATATACCTGTATAGTGTGTTTCTTACCACCCATACAAACTTTTTTTCTCGGAAATGCGATGAGATAGGAAGTAGGGAAAAAATATGATTACCAAAATATATCCGAAGAATCGAATGGACACGATAAAAATTTTGTGGGCCCATTGGAAGTAGGGGCACAAGAGATTAACTTTGAAATCTCCAATGGAAACATATGCCGATTTGGGCATAATTGGATAGAACTATAAAAATCAAATAACTTTTGTTTTGAAAGATTTTTAATATCACCTACGGATTATGATATATCACAAAAAAAGATTCCGCCGCATGTATCGCCGATTGGGCAATCCAAACAGCAAGAAAGATCGGCCGGATTGACCGCGTGGAAACGCTTCGGTTTTCCACTCTGGAGGATCCGGGTTCGAGTCTCAGGTCCCATCCCTTCAAAATAACTTATCATGGAGTCCGGACCCCGCCCGTCAATCGGCCTCCACAATCCGGCTGACTCCTTCGCAGAGGTGGGCAGTCTATGGAAGGGCTTGTTTTGCCCCGCTACATAGTATTCGTCAAGAATGGAGTGCGTCATCTGTTGACAAAAAAAACAGCAAAAAGAATATAAATCAGACAGAGGACATCTGTATACATCCATGGCGCTCATAAAGGGCTGAAACAAGTTGAGAAACCCTTATTCTTGAGTATGACTCCATGCCGAACTGTGATGGCGAAAGACTTGTCGCACCTGCGGTTCGAGTATTATTACTGACCAGTGAGTACCAGAATTGGCCTTAAATCTGCACAATACTGCTCTTTGCTGCTTGAATAATGTTCCGTAATGTACACAGATGCCATCTGTCTGATTTTTATTCTTCTTGCAGCTTGGATAGCCCAATCGGCAGTACAGTCGGTCGGATTGGCCGCATAGAAATGCTTCGCCATTGCACTGTGGAGGACCCGGGTTCGGATCTCGGGTCCCACCTCTTGAAAATATTTATCATGAGGTCCGGGCTCGGCCCGTCGATCCCCGTCCTCCACAATCCGGCTGACCTATCCGCAGGGGTGGGAAGCCTGTGGAAGGGCTTGTTTTGCCCCGCCACATAATATTCTACCAGAATGGAATATAGCGTCATTTGTCAAAAGAAACATCGCCGGTATATGCGGCGGCATCTTTTTTTTGTGATATCTCCCAATCTGTAAGTGATATTAAAAATCTTTGAAAACAAAAATTATTTGGTTTTTACAGTTCTATCGAATTATGCCCAAATCGGCATATGTTTCCATTGGAGATTTCAAAGTTGATCTCTTGTGCCCCTACTTCCGATGGGCCCAGAAAGTTTTTATCATACCCATTCGATTTTTCGGATATACTTTGATGATCAAAATTTTTCGCCCTACTTCCTATCTCATTACGTTTCCGAGAAAAAAAGGTTGGTATGAGTGGTAAGAAACACCTTATAGTATAACTTTTCTCCTTCATTAATTTTGAAGTGACAATAAATATTATCTGTTAAAAAAATACGGTACAATCGAATGCATGCATCCCTCCTATAACACGGTTTCCTACAACACGCTCTAACACTATTTGAAAATTGCGAAACCCTCATATAATACGGTACTTCTACAATACGGTTTTTACTTAACACATTAAAAAAATTACGTTTACTGTCCTACAACCCAAAACATTTTCATTAATTTTTGTAAATCCATACTAGAGACACACAATACATATAAAATGCATTCATTAGGAAATATTTCGCTAAAATTAGTCTAAATGCAATTTCGCTAGTTTGCCGTGAGAGGGACGATATGTAGTCTATTTTCGATTTGGATTTGAACAGACTGTCGCTAGATAACACTGCTCCGCTTTAGGGGAGTGATCGCAACAGAAAATTTGGACGCCATTTTGGTTACAAAACGCCAGCTTGCCAGTTGCTTTATTAGTATGAAATGACATTATATATTGTCCTTATACTATATTTTGCTATAATAAAGGACGTATACAAGTATATAATTAATTTATAACATTACATTTGCACATAATAAGCGGTTATCAATTTAATAATAATTTAGTTGTTATTAAAATTTTGATAATTTTGCATGGCGGAGATTTTCGCGCTTCATCACTGCCGGGATTTTCTTTCTACGATGATTCTGTCTATTAACTTATTAATAGACAAAATCTTTGATTTAATAACTTTAATTAAGGGGATATAAATTATATTAACTTAATTTGATAACGTTTCCGATTAAAAATTTTTATCAAAATATTAATGAAAATGATGGAGCTTCTCTTTATCATTAATAAATAGAATACTGATTTGACTATAGATAGGGATTGGGCAATCTTTTTTTATATAAGGGCCACATTTAAAACTTTCGATCTGATGCGATTAAATCATGATAATTTATTCATATATGATTATAAATTAACATAGGTATACTTAATGAGACTTCTGGAACTGATGTGAGCATAATATATCCGAAATATTTGGTCGAATATTAGTCACTATTAGTTTTAAATTATTTTTGAGATGTGAATCTGTTAGCCGATTTATTTTTTTACTTTTTGCTAAATTCCCACTTTAAGAAAAACTGTTGCGTAATAAAACTGTTTCACATACATAAGTTGTGGAAAATAACGATTTATAATTTTTGCTGCATACTTCCTTAAGTTGGGAAATTGATTTTCTTTGATAAAAGTTTTATAAAAGTGTACCAATATTTTCTTTAAAAGTATCTTTCAAATCTAAATTACTTTACATATCGATTATCTCAAATTGAAGTTCATTTGCTCATTTTCTGTATTTATAGAAAAAATTGCTGTAAAAATCCGTATTTCGTTTTTTCAGTTAAGGAATTATTTATTTTATTCTCAAATTGAAGTTCATTTGCTCATTTTCTGTATTTATAGAAAAAATTGCTGTAAAAATCGGTATTTCGTTTTTTCAGTTAAGGAATTATTTATTTTATTTTTTTTTATTTTATAATATTTTGTGCGATGCGGGCCGCACAAAATACTAATGCAGGCTGCGGGTTGCCCATCCCTCCTATAGACCATGGATGTATAATACATCAATGCTAAAGACCAGTCGTACTCAACTTTTTTTTTTTCATTTGTTTGCTACATCCAGCGGACCGCAACACGCTATATCAGCAATTGGGGCAAGACTTTGTTGTTGTTGCAACAATTTCTCGAAGAAAGCTAATTGTTCACGTATTAAAGACCCGTGAACAAAAGTGTCATTAACTGATTTATGTTTCATAGTATAATGAAATATATTTTTATATGTTATATTTTTAAGATGATATCTTTTTTATTCAACACAACAAAATATTCCTCTTCCCAGTTATCTCGAAACATACGTTTTTATCAGATATTTTTCATTTATTATTTGAAGACATCATTATAGGTGTTTAAATTATAGTTTGATATAAAATAGTACGTTATTAAACAACAATAAGTTTTTCGAATTACTTATGATAAAAAAAACTATAATACTTATTTATAAATATTATAAATAAGTATTAATAAGGGATTTTACATAATTTATAAATCGGTATAAATCCCTTATAATTAACGGCAACAACTGATTGTCAATTAAATTTCAAGATTTTAAATGACTACGTTTCGGGCCGCATGTGAAAGCTTGGTGGGCTGCAGGTTGAACATGGCGGCTATAGACTGATCAGTATTTATCAACATAATAATTGTAGCTTTAGCGACACATTGATTATTATTCTAATGCCAACCTTGTCATATTCCATATTTATACTGTGTTTTGCTTTAAAAATTGATCAAGTAGCTAACATTCTTTGGCAGATGACTAAATTTGGAAATAACAAATTTGTATTTAATAATTTTAATTAAATTAAATAAAAAAGGTCACAGTATTAAAACGAATGTTTTCATATGATTATCATCATTAATGTATATTAAGCTTTTATGAATGATTCGAAGATTTAAATAGTGAGAAGATAGATGATTGCTTCTGGTCTTCCTTTAAACAGGACGGTGGTGATTGGAGCTGATTATGATTCCTTTTTTAAATTATAATTTTTTCTCTTAGAAATCTGAAGATGCGTTTTATGTTACTTCTATTAGTGCAATTTATTGCACAACAACTACATCTTAGTATTTTCTTTGCACTAAGGGATACAGAAGGGTCATCAATCACGTTCTCCTTAATAAATTCACTATTCATATTGCTCAAACTTAAAAGTAAACGCCCCTAAGATCATTTCTTGTAACCAAAATGGCCCCCATATGTCGCCGTGCATGTGCTTCACATTCATCTTATCCGTGAGAACGGAGTGAGAGCACTCCCTTAAGGTTACTCTCGTAACCACAAGCCATCTAGCGACACTCTGAATTTGAAATTCAGTTAATTGAATTAGTTTTGAAATTGAGTTAATTGGCGACCATTGAGTATTTTGTGTACTAAATGTTCAGTTCTTGCATAAAAAATAAATTTTTATTCTTCAATAGAGGAATATAAAAAAGAAGAAAAACTTTTTTATTCATAAATTTTTTTTGGATATGTGTTAAGGAACCATTGTCTTCTAACGGAGTGTAGTGGATAAGATTACAGATTTTGAAAAGAGACCAGAAAATACACAAATTCTATTATGTAGAAAAAAGCTCAGAAAGTGAAGTGGATATATTTAAAAGAAAAAACGTTTCTGTTTTAATTGAAACAGCGGTAAGGAAAATATAATTATTAAATCAAAGTTACATAGGCTATATGCTTTTTTCTTTCTTTTTGTTTTACGTATATTGTTTTTTTAGAGCCTTAGGTACATATTTTTTCTTTTTTATTGTTTCGTGTTATTAATATTTTTAATAAAAATTAAGTTTCTTATTTGGATTTAAAGAAAGTTATTATTTGTTTTTAATTGGTTTTGTAACGTATCTCTCTTTTTTGTATTGGCTTCAGGTCGCATATAACACAGTTTCACAATTTGGTGTTTTTTAGAACCTATCTAACGTGTTATAGGAGAGATACCTGTCTATATAATGCTTTTCTATAACATAATTTTAAGTTTTGAATTGTAAAATGTTTATTTATCTCATTAATTTTTATTTTAAACAAATTTAAAATTTTTTAGCAAATAATAATATAAATTCTTTAAAATTTTCAGAGATTTTTCAAATATTTAACGATACCTTTATATAACAAATTAAATTTAGAAGATAATGATGAATATGAAATTGGATATAAGAGGTAAAATATTAATAATGTATTTCATACAAATAGATTTCTAATATAATTAAATAATAAAACAATGACAATTAGTCCTATTGACAAATTTAATATTTAAATTATAAATTTTCAAGTTCGGTATTATTGAAATAGTTAAAATCGTTAATATTTTGATTTAGTGATAATTGTATAGTCATAATAAATATTTAATTAATTAATTATTTGTAAAAAATAAATTATTAATACTAAATTATGAATTTAAACCGATTAATTTTATGTTGTTAATCAAAAATTATAAAAAGAACTAATCAGAAATTATAAGATTTAGATTACGACATATACGCATCCGTCGATTTACATGGTAGATAAATTTCTAGAAAAATCGTGCTAACTGAAACCGTGTAAAACGAGACGCAGAATTCATACAAATTAGAAGGATATGTTCAATTAAACTGTAAACCGTGTAAATCGATCTAAAGAAGATAAAGAAAAGTCGAGAATACTGTATGTTCTTTATAACCGTGTAAAATGAAATAAGGATTAAAGAAAAAAGGGGATTGGTTCATTAATTTTTAGAGACAATTTAATGCTTATAATACTTTTTCAATTTATTTTTGAAAATGAAAACATAAAAATTAATTAACACCGAATATGGTATAATATAAAACAAATTAACAATATTCCGTACAAATAAAAACAATAAAAGAATTCAAACATAAATAGGCAATCCTGAGTTGAGTTTAGTTGAACTGGAGACTTGAACAGTCTTTTTCAATTTATTTTTGAAAATGAAAACATAAAAATTAATTAACACCGAATATGGTATAATATAAAACTTTATTTTTGAAAATGAAAACAAATATTAATTAACATTGAATATGGTACAAAAAAAACAATAACAATATTCCGTACAAATAAAAACAATAAAAGAATTCAAACATAAATAACCTTCATAACAACTACACCTTAAAAAACAGAAATAAAAATCAGCCTTTACTCTTATTCAGAGCTTTGTAAAGCTAGAATTCTCCTTTTCTTCAGCAAAATGGAATATTTGTTACAGAATTTCTAGAAACTAGATGATTCTTAACGCGATAGTTATCATACGATCTAGAATGTAAGAAAATTGTACAGTATAAAGGCGAGCTGTAAGCCTGAGTTGAGTTTAGTTGAACTGCGAGACTTGGACAGTAAAAGTTAATAGAGAGCGATAAATTGTGAAAGTAGACTAAGAAGAACTGTGTGTTATTCTGAATTAAAGACATAGATTAGTGTTGTATGAGATAATTATCGGATTTTGTATTGAATTTAGTTATAGTGAAACAAGATTACTTTGTTTTGTATGTAAATAAATTGGATTATACGAAATATAGCTATATTCACTCTTTATTAATCTCTACGATTCGTAAACCCACAAAACGTGACAATATGATACTCTTTAATTAAAAGAGTATCATATTATCAAAGAGAGTAAAGAGTATAAATGGTATAGTGCAAAACAATCAAAATAAAATCCCAAAATTTTTTTTTGTTTTCATTTAAAAACCTTGTAAAAGTGAAACCGTGTAAATTGAGTACCTTGCAAATCGAGGGATAGATGTATTTAGTAATTTCCGATTATTTTGAGACTAGTTTAAACAATTGAAGAGTGTGATCCCAAAACGCGTTCAGTCCTTTTTTCTTAATTTTCAGGAGAAACAAAATATGAATTGAGAAAGTATTTCATATGCAGGCCTGTCTATTTGAATGAATTATCTACTATCAGATATCTGTTTCTAATTCATATACATGCACTTCTCAGTAGAATATTGAAATCAGTCATCATTAGTTTTTAAATACACAATGACTAAATATAATGATGTTAATGGAAACTTGATAAATCCAAGGAAAGAACGTATTTTAATTACACTTATTCTTCATTAGAAGAAAAACTAAATTTATTTTGATTTAAGTATTAAAATATTGTAGTGAAAAGTAGATGTTTGAACTTCCCAAGAGTCAATGTACTCATGGGGAAGTTCAAACATTAATTACTTTATGGGAAAGTTTGGGCCCTTCCCCATGAGTACATTATACTCATGGAAAAGGCCCCAGAATATGTATTTAATCATTCCAAATTAGGAACTACTAAAAATAAAAAAAACAACTTTCCTTTTAATAATAGATAAAAAAGTCTCCAGAAACTTAAACTTTTAATGTTATGATTTCATTTCAAATGACATCATAACATAGGATCATAACATAGGATGCGCGAAGCGTCATGCCTCGCGACAAATGCTTCTAACATGAAAAGATGCTTCTAACATGAAAAATTAATAACCAATATAACAATTTTGCCTTTAATAAACATGACAAAATTCCCATAACAAATTTATTGCCAACAGTAATAGCAATTTGTTTTTTTTTTACTGTTTTGCTGGCAGGACCATGACAAAATTCCCATAACAAATTTATTGCCAACAGTAATAGCAATTTGTTTTTTTTTTTTTACTGTTTTGCTGGTTTTGCTGTTTTAGGAAAACGCTCTGCTCAAGCGCAAAGGACTGAGCAAGTTTTTAAAAGCAAAGCAGGATTCAAGTGTCCCATACACATTGATTGGCACAGTTTTGGGAACAAACTTTTCTTTAATAAGATAGATGACTTCAATAGGAGTATGTATTTGCATCAAATAAACAAATGACCAAAATGGACTGAACGCGTTTTGGGATCACACATTCTCTTAAAGTAGTATAAGTTTCACTATTTGAAGAGAAATTGTTAAAATTAGTCTCAAATAATCAGAAAATGTCAAATATACGGGAATCTAAATTTATAATTTCTTATTATTTCGATTTTACTATGCTTATTTAAGTAAAGATATATGTAAGTAAATTCAAGACTTTCAATTTTTCTCTGTTTCACATATCATACAATAATACTTAGAATCCTAGTTATTAAATAATATTTTATGATAAATGAAACTATATAAAAATTGAAATTCTCAAGTTACTTGTATATTTTCCATATAAAGATGAAAATAATAAATGTTAAAGAAAAAAATTATAATCAGCAATTTATTATATGTATAAAATCACTTATATAATATTATACCGTATTTCACAATTTATTCTTTAATGCAACAATATAAGAAAAATATACTAAATTCAAATAGTTTGATTAAAAGATTTAGAAAAATTAATACTGTATCTAAGTCTAAGAGTCAATATATAAAACATGAAAATCTATTTTAAAATTTAATGATAGTTAACATATTGAAATATGATATAACAATTAAATAAAATTAATATTTAAATAAGATAAAGAAGGGTACGAATTTATTCTTGGAATCATTCTTGATACTAATCTCAACTTTTCTAAGTTATAAAATTTATTCCTTCTATTTAAAAATCTATCAATTAACTCGTACAGTTCTGTAAGGCCCGAGGACGATATCGACAGGCGTTGGCCTAAAATGCGGTATAAAAGCGCGTGTGTAAGGACAGGTAATGAGGATCAAGCAAATCGATGAAGACTACGTTCGACTAGAACAGGGGTCGGCAAACTGCGGCTCTGAAGTAAAATGAAAATGAAAATAAAACTATCATAGTTTCATTTATAAAATTTTTAAAGAATTTTATTCGCATAATGGTGATTTCATTTGTTTTATAGATCTAGCACGTTCTTCGTGGCACTAGGATGCGCGAAGCGTCACGCCTCGCGCCACACTTGTAAAGTTAAGCGAATCTTAAAGTTACGCGCATCTTAAAAATTAGCGAAGCGTCACGCCTCGCGACGCGTTACCAAAGCGTGTCGCGAAGAGTGGGGTATACAAAGGGAATAGAGGGGATGGTTTAGCATAGTACTTCTCAAACTGTGGGTCGCGACCCCATATGGAATCGTGTAACAAAATTTGGGGATCGCAGAAATTTTAGCAAATGTTTTAATTCGTATTCCTAGTTTATATACCTCTATACCCAGATCGCAAAAATATTTTCTAGGGTAAAAGAGGATCTTCAAGTGGAAAAGTTTGAGAAGCGCTGGTTTAGCACATGGTAGGCAGTTCATTGTTCACACTGATTAAAACCAATTAGAATAATTTTTTGTTTTTTATTCATCATTTAATAAAGATATAATTAATATAACTTGTTATAATATTACTTCCTTATTTGTAAAAATATATTTATGGTTCTCGAATAATTTTTAAATTGTTATGAAGAGCAGGTTTGGCTCTTCCGTCTCAAAAGTTTGCTGACCCTTGGACTAGAACAACTTCCTTTTATTAAAAAGAGAGATTTCCATCACTATAAGCATGACATTTATCGTTAAAGGAGAGAGATATCTGTTTTGTTCTCTAACAATCCTACATTGGAAATACACTCAAATGAGAAATTCTCCAACAACTAGAGCACTGAGATTTTCTTCAAAATAAATCTTGACTTCTTAAATTTTATAGTCTTTAGTCCCAAACACACAAAAATTCTTCGTGTGACGATCGACGATTTGAAGGAGAAGAATGTTGGTTTCGGCTGGGTAAGTTGTTTCACTTCCGAGTTCACTTCCGACTGAGCGTGGGAACTGCTAAACCTGTCGGATGGTGAGTTGGTTTCGTTGAGAGTTATTCGAATGATGAACGGAGAAAAATCAATGAGTCGAGAGCGTCGGAGGACAGGGAAGCTAGGTCCTCGTTATTGGAGAACGAAAATATCATCCGATTGGCAGGTTCGGTCGACTGTAGAACTCGGCGAGAAGTCCGCAGGTCGTAGGACTCGCGAACTAGGACGGCGTGAATAAGTCCGGCTGTTGTGGAATTGGCCCCGATCAAGGGCTGTGTCCGCTCTTAAATAGAGTGATAATAATGTGACCTTTTCTCTCACCTTTTTCCCAGGGAGAGACAGGATGTTTTCAGCTTAGCAACTCGACGTGTCAGGTGTCAGTTTCTCCCTTTCTTGACTTAATACCAGTACGTAAACATAGCTCGCGATTTATTATTATTGAGGGCGAAAGTCCGTGAGATGGTCGAAATACGATGCGGTGCGTCGCAGCATTTCGCCATGTTTATTTTCACAGTGTGTCGCTCCCCGACTGTTAAATTCTTTTCTATATCTCCCGTTTTTCTTGTTTTGTCTTAATCGCGATTTAATTATTTCTTAATTACATGTAGATTGCCGATCTCCACAGTTATATAATTTTTTGCATGCATCATTAGGCCAAATATGATCATTGGTGGCCGGATGGCCGAGTGTTTTAATGTGTTGGCATGCCATGCAACAGGACCCGGGTTCGCATCCTTTGTCTGGCCTCGGATTTTTTCGGGGTGCTGGACCCGGCTTGGCGATCCTCGTCCTTCACCATCCGGCCCCTCTCCACGGGTATGGGTGCAGCCCGTGGTTGGAAATGGCCCCGCCTCCTTAGTAATCTCCCTGATTGGAAAGGGGGCATAAAATATGCAAACAAAAAATATATATAATCACTTGGTCACTGGGCCATATTTGACTCTGTGACCAAGTGACTATATTTTAAGTGACCATTATAAGATCGTAAGCATTTTACATATACAAATATATATAAATACTTATTTATGAACGAATTATTTATTCAATAGCAATAAGGCATAGAATTTCTTTTTTAATTCTAAATCAATATGACAATAATTTCTATATGAATTAGATAAAAATGAATACTAATAATTTTATTTTATATTTTTTTTAGAATTAGTTACGCGGAATCTGAGCTCATGAGATTTACTTGTAATCTTGGTTATCCGAAATGTATCAATGAAGCAGTTAGAAAATATGAAATTTGGAAAAATCGCAGAGAAAATCAAACAAAGTAAGTAATTGGACAGTAAATTACACTAGTTTTTCTTATAGATTAGGATTTTATTATATATACAGTATATGATTATTTCATAAAAATGTAATAAATAAAATCATACATACGGGTCCGCGAAATTAAAGGCAAAGTGATATACATTGTTTTGTATATACGTCATTGATTAATAAGGGACAATAAATTTGATATACGTTGAAGATATTCACACTCACGTCGTTAAAACAGAACTTACACATCGATTTTTTCTCGAATTTTTTCTTTCTTCTTTTTGTATTTGAATGAAAATTCATGAAATGTTTTCATAAATGCATATATTTGATCGTTTTGCTAAATCTAATCACAGAATCTCAGAAACTTAGTTGCAGCAACTTAAAGTGTTGAGGAGGAACAATTTTAATAGGAAGAATAATAAAAACATTTTATTTTTATATTTTGTTAATTTCATAGGATATTTTTAGATTATCGTTTAGCAATTACAATAAATTATACTGAATTTAAGTTTAGTGTATAATAAAATACGTACTTCCTATTCATATTCCTATCTTTTAGTTGGTCTGGAAATAACTCCAACATAATATATTAGTTCAATGAGAAATCGAGATCCGATATACGTCGTTTCGATTCTAAGTCATGCATTTTAGAAACATAATTACAACATATATCGATGAACTTTATAAATGTAAAATTTAATGCTGATTTCTAATATGTAATTATATTGTATATCTAATAGAAAAAATAATTTTGAATGATTTTATGTTTAATTAATGTACATTTCATAAAAGGGGGAGAAATTGTTGTTTTACTCTTGTATTAAAGTACACAACATACATTTTAAAGAGCTGCTTGTAGCATTAAAAAAAGAATCATTTAGAATGCATTAGACATCTGACATTCTGAGAAAATATATGCAAATTTAAAAATTATTATTTTAAAAAAATGTTATATACAGCCATGTTACACAAAATATTTGCTAATTTTAGTGTGATTATACTACTGTGTATTAAAAGAAATACTAAATTCATGTTGCACTTATGGCTGCTCTAATCATAGCATGAAAGCTTCATGTAAAGAAAAGAAAATATCTTTCCATTTATTTCCTCATTGTAAGCCAGTTTGATGAAGTTATGGCTTGCCAAAACAAAGAGAAAGGATTTCAAGCCGAAAGCAAGTACAGTGAAACCTCTCTATATTGGACACATTTGGTTCCTTCAAAATGTGTTCAACTTAGAGAAGTGTCAAACTTTTCATATAAAATTTTTTTTTTAAACATACTAAACACTAAATTTTCATGTCAATGCAAGCCTTTATTCAATTCATAAAAATTTCATGTCAATGCAAACCTTTATTCAAATCAAATTGGAAACCTATTATTTTAAATAAAAAAACTCAAAAATGTTAAATAAACACAATAGCTTTCAACATAAGAACTATCTATTTGAAAAGAAGTCTGTAAGTAGAGTTTGCCTTTTTTTATTTAATTTACACTTCTTCCACATATTTTAAATTTTATTTTTTCTTATACCAAATAGAGTTTCAATAATCTTTGGTTCATTTTTTATTAGAAAATACTATCAATTCAAATTCCTCTACATATTCCAAACTATTTCATCATCATTCAGTTCCTCTTCCAACAAAGTCTCTATATGAATTGAACTGGATATAATCTTTTCAATTAAATCGCTGGCTGTACAATTTTCATATTTATGATGGACAAGATTGTTGTAAAATTTGTAAAATCTTCAATTAAAATTATATGATGATAGTTCTAGGAAGAGCACTCAGTTCTTTAAAGTTATTGACCTCTTGCATTCCTTCCTCAGTGAAATCTATAAGTAACCCAGCTTTTTTAAAATATTTCTGAATACAGTAGTTAATTGTGAAACTTGTCATGCAACATAAATCCATCTCACTGTATCCATAATAGTAAATTATTAACAACTCGCTTCTTTTGATCTAATGTAATTCTATTTAATTTTCTTTTACTGCTTTTTAACATTTCTAAGGAAAGCTTAAACACAGCAACAGAACAAACAGTATACAATTCTCAAAGAAAAAAATAAAATATAAGCCAAAACTAGCCAAATATAACAAATATTTTTAATTTTATTGGAATAAAATAAAGTATAAACCAAACCAAAACTAACCAATTATAGCCCAAGTATTTTAATTTTATTGCAATAATATCTACACGACGCTCTTCCGATCTAATAAAATATTCTGGCTATAATTTAGTAAAACTAGCTAATTATAGCCCAAATACTTTTAATTTTATTGCAATAAAATATTCTGACTATAATTTGACTAGTTTTGGTTTGATTTTTCTACAATGCTCAGGTGTTTGTATTTACAGTAATAAGTAAACCATGGATTTATAAGTCATCAACATGTTTGTATACCATAATAAGTAAACTCCATGTTATAAGTCATCAGCAACCATCTCAAAGCATGACTAATCAATGTTATAAGTTTCTATTTCACAAATTCCTTTGGCTAATCTTCTAAACCTAAATAAATTTTAAGATTTTATTTCAACCAATAATCAATAAGTGTCCATCTTATTAGAAACAGTTGTTCAAGATAGAAAAGAGAGAGGTGTCCAAGATATAGAGATTTGGGCATATACAGTAGTAAAATAGAGGCTTTTGTCCGGTTCCAGGAAAAGTCGTTCAACATAGAGAGGTGTCCAACTTGACAGGTTTATTAATAGATTATTAATAATTTTGAATAAGTATTATTAAAAAATTATTAAAAATTTATAAGATTAATTTAAGATTTGTTATTTTTTATTGAATTAATTCCTAAAAGCCATTATATTGTTGAAAATTCAATTTTTATAAACAAAAAGATTTTCAAAACTACAATTCTAAATTTAAAGTATATTTTTATATTTGTATAATTTCATATTTAGTTTATTAATATTATTATTTAGAATTATGAAATTGATTATTGATGATGAAAATCTCTCATACTTTCATCTTATAAAGAATAAAGAAAATTGGCCAGATCTTCTTCATATATTCGATAAATACATTGTTAATATGACAGAAACGTAAGTAAGATTATCTTCTTATAATGTCTAGTTTACAAAACTATATAACACAATAACTTAGTTTTACCGAAATCATAATTTAGTTAAACTAATACTCTATATATATTATTTCGTGAAATATATATATCAAAATATATAAATATTGGTCAAAATGATATATTTCTTATAATTTTTATTGATTTAAGTTTAATTGTTTTTCTGAAAATCAGAAATGAACTGTGAACATTTTGAGATAAGAATCCTATGATTAAATGCAGTAAGGCTCGAATAAATTGTCTTTTAAAAAACTTTATAAATTGTTTTATCTCCAAGAGAAGTTAGTAAAATTTTAAACTCACAAGAACTATATACAGTAATTTACTTTAAATATATTCAAAATATGGTTCAACTAAATGTTAATTATTACTATTTAATGTTATGAATGAAAACAAAGTAGTAATCATTCTATCAATTTCTTTTTTAGAAAAAACTTTCAAGTGCTAAATTTAAAATTTATTAGAAGAATATTCATTATTCTAATAGATTTTAAATGTGGCCGGATGGCTGAGTGGTAATGTTGTCGGCGTGCCAGGAGAACCCGTGTTCACGTCCCGGGTCTGGTCCTGGATTTTTTCGGGGTGCTGGGCCGGCCCGGTGATCCCCGTCCTTCATCACCCGGCCCTCCTTCACGGGTGTGCGTGCAGCCCGTGGTTGGAAGCCTCGCCCCTTAATAATATTCCTGATTGGAAAGGGGCGTAAAATATCCAAAAAAAAAAAAAAAAATAGATTTAGCACTTCGATTGCTTATTTTAACTGAGCCTATGAGTTAAACTTAAAATATCAATGATAGCAATTATTCAAACTAACATGTTCTTAATCATATAATATTTTCAATAAATCCATCGTTTTCTTGAATTTAAAATTTGCATGCAACGTACAGTACAGTACATATAAGATTTATTTATATTATTCAAATACTATATGTACTTGATAATTTTAAAATTCCAGAATTTTTGCATTTATTTTTTTCAAAATTTGAACGAAATCAATTCAATAAATTGACAATTTTCAAAATTTCCACCATTTGAAAATAATCAATTTATTGAATTGATTTTGTTTGTTTCGTTGATTAATGTTACAGAATTTTAATTAATACTTGGCCTTGATCTATTAATTGATTTAAATTTTACTCTATACAGAATGCTTTCTACTTTCTACATAATTTATTAACATTAAATAAACTTATAATGTAGTTCAATCATACACATTATTCATCATAAAGCATCATTAGTTTACTTGCCACCTATAGATTCAATTGGGATTTCACATTATCAGATTTAGTTCAGGTCTGACTCTTTGAACTTCATCCTTCACTATTTCGGTCGATCCTATAGCAGAGTTGGCTAACCTGTGAGAGACTCCTAACTGATCTGTCTTTTTTCGGGCGTCGGACATGTTAAAGTTGGGGCTTATCACCCTGGAGGATTCGAGTTCAAACCCGGGTCCCATACCTCCAGTTTTTCAGGAGGAGTCCGAGCCCGACCCGTTGAACCCTATCCTTCAACTATCCGATTGACCTCATCATAGGTGTTGGCCATCTTGATGGCCAACACCTATGATGAGATCAACCGGACAGCAATGCAGTGAGATGGATTTATGTTGCATGACAGCAATGCAGTGAGATGGATTTGTTGCATGACAGCAATGCAGTGTTGGCCATGTTGCATGACAGCAATGCAGTGTTGGCCATCAAGATGGCAACACCCGGATGACCATCAATCTGGATGGGATCTATAAGTGGCCGCCGACAGATAAACCCATGAGGGATATGATGGCTTAACCAAACCAACCTAACCTTTTTTTTGGGAAGGGACCTTGAACCCCATCTCCATCTGACAGTTGAATTCCTCTAAGATGGGAGTGTCCGTTGTGGATGGAAATGACTCCACTTAGTACTCACGAAGTGATGTAAAACCATAAAAACACCTGGCTAACAGGACCGCCGAGAGAAATTTTCGGGCCCCTGATAAGTCTGTGGTCCGGGCCCCATTTAAAAAAGTTCATCACCGGTTTAATAAAATAGTTATATATATAGCATTTATTTAGTGTACAATAAATTCAAAATTCGATACATTGTGTACCATGCTATATATTGTAATGGTCCTGTTGCATGCGTGCACTCAATGTCGAGTCGTTGTTTATGTTGTTATTTCTCTCATTCTCGCTTCCATTCTCCTCATTCCTTTGCCGGTGCGCGCGTATCGAGGAGCGCGCGGTAGCGGGGTATGGAGCGTTGGCGAGAAGATCGTCATGTGGTATGGTCATTCTCTCGCCGTTACACTAAACGTTCGGCAGCACTTCACTTCCTTTATCAATATATCTTTGTATGACTTCTTCAATGTCTTAAATAAATTCGCATTTACTCATTTATATATTTGATGTTGTTTCAATCACAGATTACTAATACAGATGGGACACTTAGCTAAAATAGGGAAATTTCAGTACCACAGCGCGTCCTCAGTTAGGTAATTTAGTGTATTTTTTCTTGAATGTAAGTTTTATAATTTTTCAAGATATTGACCATTATTAATATTTCCAAAATCATTTAAATAATAAAGGATAGTTTGTTAATTTAAAATATAAAACTATATTGAATAATAATATTATGTAGTAATCTGTTTCCCAGAAGCAACTTTGATTTCTAGTAGCCATCTTGTTTTTGTTAAGACTTTTGATCGTAGCACGTAGATCGAAGTTAGCGCTGGTTATTTATAAAAGATATTGTGGTGTATTAGATTGGAATTTATGGGCCATATCCTCCATATAAACAAGAAGAAGAAAAAGAAGATTGGAATTTATAATATTATATAACATATTTCCTGTTGTGAGAAAGAACTCATCCGCTTAGGCTTACTAAACGTACCGTACTGTATATTAGGTTATTTTAAATGTTTTCATTGTTATTATTTAATATCACTAACATATTTTTTGATATATAACTTCAGTTTGTACAAATATAATTTATCAATAAAATTATATTAATATATCATATCTTGTTTACTGATGCTAGAAAATAGAATATAAATATATGAACACAGGTTCCATTAATGTTTAACAATTCGGAAAGAAATTAGTAGCAAATTTGTATTATACATAATTCGAATTTATAAAATCTAAAATATGAGTAAAAATCAACATTTGTTTTTAAAAATATATTAACTTCTTAAAATCGGAAATAAATCGAGAAGGTAGTATTCACGATAACGATTATACAGCAAGTATAGCCATTTTTGTGATGTCATATCCTAAGTTTTTTTATTGGTTTTGATGATGACGTTTAACTGTCAGTTGCGCCATCTAAGTTATGTCACGTTCTAAGCAATGTGATTGGTTCTTTATATAACTACGCCATTTTGAAAAGTTACCATGAAAGTATAGGAAGTGTCCCATCTGTATTAGTAATCTGTGGTTTCAATATAAAATAATTTATTTTTGTCTACCATTCAAAACAGTCGTGCCTCGACTGCTTTGAGTGGTAGACAGTGCAGTCCGGCGGCGGCCTGGGGACTAACGGACATATTATTTATCACATCGGGGCCCGAAGTGCGGCCATTTTTCGATACCAAGCTCATGACAAAAATCTCAGATGTCACCCCTCTCGGGCCCTGCTGACCAACCGCATTATATTTTGAATTAATTTGGCAGAATAAAGCCACATATATTGCCAAATTTGAAATTTAATTTCATTTCATAAAAGAACTAAGGTAGTTTAAAGATAACAAAAGTTGATGGTAAGCTTCCTTTTTCTTCTCTTATCGTCATCTGCATATAATCTCTTTAGATCGCATTAATTTTGCCAACTTCCAAGTAATTGTGATGATTAAGTAGTGGTGTCATAATGACCCTGCCAAAGACTACTCATCCATCCGAGAGGTCAGATGGATTGTAGAGTACAGGGATGTATAAATTGGGTCCGAGTTCATGAAAGAAATTTCCAAGTGGGATCCAGAATCGAATCGGGTCCTCTTGATTGGAAAGCCGAAGCGTTTTCATGCTGCCAATCTGGCGCATTATTTAATCGATTTTGGCCAAGTTTAGAATACAGGTGTTCAAGGATAACTTCAAAATTTCAGCATAATCAGGTGATATAAAGAAGGATGTGGAAAATACAATCTATAAAAGCGCTCTTTTCCGTAAGCATCTTTATAAATCGTATTATTCAACTGTTTTGGAATATCTTAGGTGATTTAAAGTCTAAAAATTTCCGTTCAATCAGACCAAAATGAAGGAGTGTAGTGCTGAGAAATTCTTTTCTCTGGAAACAGCCGGTTCAAACTAATTTCAAGTAAATTTAAAAATTTAAAACTTTCTTATATTAATGTTTCCGGTGAATTTCAATTCAATGGAATTAAAATCAAAAATATAGTTAAACGCATTTCAATTACAAAAATAAACGATATCTAATCAATAGTGTATGATTTGTAAAAATTAAGCAGATTAGTACTTTATCTAATATGTAAAAATAAACTAAATATAATACCAAGAAATTATGATTTTTACTCCAATTTAGAAACTAAGGTTTAAGAAAGTAAGATGGAAATGTCCATGCGTGCAATCAAATTACACCTCCCTGGTCTAGCAACAAACATCTTTTTATGCAGTAATGACTTTCACAAATCTCATTCTCGGTTAAGTTTTTTTTTACATATTTTATGCCCCTTTTCCAATCAGGGAGATTATTAAGGGGGCGGGACCAGTTCAACTCATGGGTTGCACCGACACCCGTGGAGGCGGCCGAATGGGGATCACCGGGCTGGGCCCAGTACCCCGAAAAAATCCGGGACCAGACCCGGGTCCTTCTGCGTGGCACGACAACGCGTTACCATCGGCCATCCGGCCGCCAGGTTAGGTAAGTTAAGCCGCCATATCACACGAAGGCTACTATATCCGGCGGCGGCCATTTATAAAGCCCATCACAGTCTGGCCAACACCCATGATGGGGTCAACCGGAAGGTTGAAGGATGAGGTTCAACGGGCCAGGCCCGGACTCCTCTTGATAAACTGGAGGTGGGACCCAGATTTGAACCCGGATCCTCCAAGGTGATAAGCTACAGCTTTACTACGCTGCCATCTGGCCGACTCCCATGGTCGGGTCCTTTACGTACAGTCGTTAACAATTTCCGTTTTGAAGTCAAACAAATAACCAATTTGTCGGCCGATTGATGACTGGAAACGCTTCGATTTTCCATCCGTAGAATTTGATTTCAATTTGGTCCCTCCCTTTGGAAAATTTAAGACGTTCGCATCCAGCTCGTCGATTTCCAATACTCGATTTCGTTATTTACAATACTGCTAATCTTTCCGCAGGGATGAGAATCTGTAGCAGGTCTATTTTCGCACCCGCCATTTAATACTCAATAGTAGAAGATAGATTTAACAATAATAATAATAAATAAATAAATGCTTGTAAATTGCAACAGATAGCCTAATTTTTTACCACAGTATTTTTATTCTTTCAATAACAGTTAGCTAGTATTAATAGTCTCTAAATCTCACTAGAACTATGTATGGTGATGGCCACATTAGAACCCATCACAACCTGGCCAACAGCTATAATAGTCAACTGAAAGGTTGAAGGATGAACTTCAACATCGGGATCGATCCCATTTGAAAAAGTGGAAGTCTGAGACCCGAAACTGAACCAGGATCTTGTAAGGTGATTAATGACTGCTTTACTATGCGGACATTACGCCTTCAATATCAAAATCAAACTAATATTAAATCCTATAACAAAAATAATACATTTTATTTTTATTGGTTTAGTAAAGTATATATGCTAATTTTTTTATCTTCATATACAGTACTATAAAATGGACATATTACAATACATAATATAATATTTCCTATAAATTTTTTATGACTACTTTCCCTTAATGTTTAAAATTTTTAGTTTAAATGTTTTAAAATATTTTTTATATACATTGTTCGAATAAATTAACATTTTCATATTGTTTAGTATAATGTTTGAAAGAACCCTAATGTTTGTTCGACATCTATTGATGATGATTCCATCAGACCATGGAAAACAGGTAAAAATTAATTAATTACTTTCATTATAATTTAAAATTCATTGTTTAAATATATATGTTACGGTAAAAGTGATTAATCCGGTGATTATGCATAATCGCCGGTTATTATGTATAATCATCAACGGTTTCGGTAAAACTAAATTTTATTTTATATAATGCGAATTTATCACTTTTACCAGTGATTATGCATACTCGCCGGTTCGCAGTGGTAAATATGATAAATCATACTTAATTAATCAAATTTACTGGACATTATACATGATCGACAGTATAAGATAGTAAATTTGATGAATAATGCATTTTCGCCGAATAATGTAGTTTGCTGCATTCATCGTCATTTATATAATAGGTTCGGCTTTAAGCGGTCAAAGAAAATAAGATCTCACTCGGTTCAAAAAATAATCGCAAATGAAGGTGCGGAAATTAGAGTTGATATCCCGATAAAGACGTTTGTAAAACTTGAACATGACTGGCCAGATATTTTTGTATATGTCAAGAAAAGAAAGATTATATAATTTATTGAAATCGAAATCACAAATCAAAATTTACAACAACAATTGAAAATGAAAAAATGACAAAATATGACTTAATGGCAAATGAACTGAGCATGATATATAAGTGCCAAGTAAAGATAATTCCCTATGGGATGACTTAGGGTCTTATTGCAACAACTTATCGCAAAAATCATATCCGAGCTATCGATTTTCCCTAAACGTATCCTCAAGAAGATTCTGGAAAACAACTTTGAAGAGAGACGGATTTGGCCAGGAGAGTGCGGAAGATGACATTGAAAACGTGCTGAGCTAATCGAAGTCAAAAGTGAAAGAGTGCTGAAAAGGTGTTGTAAAAGTGAATTAGCAGAACCTTATAATTAAATTATTAATTAAAATAATAAAAAGTGGGTAATTTCATAATATTTACCAAATCTATGAATCATATTTTGAAAATTAAACAGAAATCGTTTTAAAAGTAATATATTCAGCGAGATTTATCAAATTTACCAAATTCATTTGGGTTAATTATATATAATCGCTGGTAAAAGTGAGAAATTCTGGCATATTTATCAAATTTACTAACTTCATTTGGGAATTATGTAAAATCGCCGATAAATATGAGAAATTTATCAAACTTACCAAAATGATTGATGATTATGTATAATTCTTTTTTCTTTGAGATTATTTTTCAATAAGCTAATCCTGTTCCTTTGTTGATTTACACGAAATGCAAACTTTTAAATATATATATATATACTAGCAAAATGAGCCCGGAATTGCTCGGACATAGTTTGAAAAAATATACAATATTAGGAAAAACTTGGTTTTGATTATTTTCATTATATTAATTTTTTCTACAGTTTCAATAGTTCAGTTTTTCTTTAATACAAACGCTCAAAATTTCTCTCTAAGTCCAGAAGATTCACCAACTTATGAGTCATATATGATTGTCTTTCTGCTTTTTCCATTTGAAAAAGAAGGAACATTGAAATTCGTAATGCTGTGATTGTGTTCTATATCTACCGAAAATTGATTATTTTACCGATCTTCATTACATTGATCCCGGGAAGAATAATTATTAATTGGAAAATGATTTCATGCATTGATTTCATTTGTTATTTCAAATCTCATGTCTATTAAAATGCTATATTATCATGAGACTAACTGAATTACAACTGGTAGAAAATATCTGTTTTTTGTGGATTTATTAAAGTATAAAATTTATACATTATGATGTCACGATAACGTCATCGGCATGTTTACGTGGTATCATCTATTTTCTACATCATGAGGACGTCATAGGTTCTGGTATTGATATCCCAAATTCAAATGAAATCATTTTGCCATACAATTTATTAATTACACTAAACTCTTGTATAAAGCGCTCCTCTATAACGCAACGAAAAAATTGCAACTAGCACTCATACAATGCTATAAACCAGGGTTGGGCAATTATTTTCTGCCGCGTGCGGGATAAACAAGTCAAGATGAAGCGGGCCGTATAAAAACTGATAAGTACCAAACGGCGAATTTAACCTTACGACGCCATAATTATGTACAGTTATTATTAATTAATGTAATGAAATTATTAATGATAACATTAGGTAATCATTAATAATTAATAAAAATTATTTTGACTTAAAATGACTACTCACGTTCAAGCAAGACTGATTCGTGCGCAAACAATCCTCTCATCATCACCAGGGACAATAATAATGGTTGCGCCAATTTATCTGCACATGTTTTTGTCATTCTCGCTTATCGTATGTAGCAATTTTTGTGATATACAAAGAATATACTGTGGAAGCCGGTTATTAGGTAGTCGGCTATAAGGGAAATGTAGATATAAGGAACAAACGCGTCCGTCCCTGCGATAAACCATGTTTTGTGTGTATTTTTCGTCGGATATAGTGGATTCGGAAATAATGGAAAATTCGGCTATAAGGGAGATAATTTTCTGTCAGTATTTAATAGTTTAAAAATTAATGAATACAAAATTAAATTAAAATTGTAGTTCCTCTAAGAAGACAAAATCTGCAAGTGGCATTGTATCCTAAAAATGGCGCCACCTAACGATTTGTTATAAAAGTTTTTAGAAGTTTTAGAGTTATACTCCAAGTTTATGAGATTAAATGTCAAGATTTCTGCTCATTTATATGAGCGAGTAATATCTAGTATTATTTCCCATTTTATGTACACCGCAGATACAAAATCCATAACTGGTAATCGAATAATTATACAACTCAAATAACCGATATTCGGTTAAAACCGAAATAACAACCCTAGTTGAAAACTCTTCAATGTTTACTTTGCCCACCCGATGACGTTCCGATTTGTTGCGCATTAGGATATAAGGGAAATCCGGTTATAAGGGACAAAAAAGTGTAGGTCCCATCGATTCCATTATAACCGGTTTCGACTGTATTTGTGTATCATTATTATTTAAAAAAAAAAAAAATACTTTTCTTGTGTTACTTTCTTAGTTTTTGTTTATATGCAGAGTTCAAAATCATCTGTAGAAAATATTTTGTTTCATTAGAAACATTAAAAAATAATTCGTCCTACGAACTGATAAATTCAGACAATTTTCTTTAAAGACATAAATATTTTATTAAACTGATTGATTTCTAACATATTGAGGATGTTACAAAATATTACGTATCTACGTAATTAATTTTGTAAAAACAAATTTACAACTTTTTCTTTAAATTTATTATAACAAATAAGTGATTTATTTACATAAAAATTCATTTATATTCAGCACTCTTTATTGGAATATATATTTTAAAACTATAAGAATCTGATTTCGTTGTTTAAATTTTAACTTGTAAAAATTTAATATCTTTGAAAAATAGTTGAGGTCTAGCGAAATTAAATATATATTCTTAGTTAGCTAAATATATAAATTTGAAACAATAGAGCTCTAACACTCTTGGTTAATATATATATATAATTTAGATATGTTTTAACTTTGAAGTATAAATTTATATGCATTTTATAATACAATTATTTTTATGTTAGTATAAAAACACAGAAATATTAATATTAGAATCGGATGTATTTAATGAAAGGAGTTTGCTAAAGTGTCTAATAAAAATAATTATATATTTTCGAAGTAATTGATTATTATTATCAGACATCGATTCAAAGTTATTAAACTTAAATTATAAAGTTCTTAAATATGAAAAAAGTTAAAGGTTTAAATAATATATTTTTGCAATTCTGAATTTAAAAATTATAATAAGTTCTTACTAAGACAATAACTGAAAAATTTAATACCATCTGTAAGATACAGATCACCAAAAATTTTTTCTTCAGTTGGATGCATCTAAAATTTAACAAAGTACAAAGACTTGCATGGATTTGAATACATACATTGGTAAAACAAGTCTTAGAAAAAATGAGTAAGCGGCTCCAAGATTACTTATATGAACTTGATTAAGCATCTCTAAGGTAAGATCTGAATACATAGATCTAATATAGAAAATTATTTTTAACAAAAACAAGTATTGACAGTTTAATATAAACTATCTTTATATATCTACGTCAATGGTCCGGACCCAGATCCCTCCTAAAAATTGGAGAAGTTGGATACCGGATCCTCCAGAATGGTAAGCCACAGCTTTACCACGCAGCTTCACCTTTTTCCGGCTGATCTATCATTCGGTCAGTCTGTGGGTCCCACAGTTTGTTCTGTGAAGAGTTCGTTATTCGAACATTTGTTCGTTAACCGAACATAAAAATCTTTCAAAAAAGTGTTTTTTATCCGATTTGTTCGTTATACGAGCTGTTCGTTAACCGATCACCCACTGTATATTGATATTATAATACATATGTGATCTTATTTTTGCATTTATTAGAATATATTGTTTTACTACATATATGTTATACTTCTTAATTTTTTTTACTGTAGATGAAAATTTTAAATTATACTGTATATTTATATAAATAATTTTCTGATCATATTCTGTTAAATTAAATGAATTGTTGTTATATTTTAAATAGGATTTCTCCTTATATAAGCTCTAATGTATTGTGCAACGGAATAAGAGAAGGAAATAAGGATGATTGGGATTATCTATACAATATATATTTAGAAGATAAAGATTCTGACAAGATAGATGCGTTATTGTGTTCTAAAGATAAAGATTTGAGAGAGAAGTATCCTATACATAAATGATTCTTAAATAAAAAATATTTTATTTATATTAAACTATAAATAACTAAAGTTAACTTCGATCCACGAGCTACGATCAAACGTCTTAAGATAAACAACATGGCTACTAGAAACCAAAACTGCTTGTGGGAAACAGATTACTACGTAATATTATTATTCAATATAATTCTATATTTTAAAATAACAAACTACCCATTATTATTTAAATGATTTTGGAAATATTAATACTAGTCAGTGTCTTGAAAAATTATAAAACTTTTACATTCAAGAAAAAATACGCTAAATCACCTAACTGAGGACGCGCTGTGGTACTGAAATTTCCTTGTTTTTAGCTAAT
>AYEL01070522.1:0-27926 GCA_000484575.1 Olivierus martensii | reverse complement strand
AGTAAAATCCGATATGATGCAAAACATTCCGAAATTGTGTTCGAACCAAATGAATTGGTTCTATACACATGCCCATCACCATCGCTTGGCAAGCTTACTCCAACCTACCGTGGACCTTTTCGTGTCATGGAACGTCTTGGGGCGAGCTGCTATATAATCAAGTCCGTTCAAGACCCGAAAGAAAAACTAAAAACGGCACACGTCAGCCAACTAAAGAAGTTCTACGCAAAAGAAAGTTTAGAACCACAGCGGTCAACAGAATCCGCGAGTGAAAATATTGAATCCGAAATTGAAGAAGAATTCAAGGAAAAACCTGAGAAAAGAAACGATCTTAAATCGGGCAGACGTAATCGAACTCGCCCGAACCGATTCAAGAACTTTATATTATATTAAATTCCTGTTCACTTTATTGGTTTAAAATTTATTAAACCAAGGGCGAATGTTACCAGTAATTTGTATTTTGATTGTTATTTTATATTTTTAATTGTATTGCCTAAGGGCGACATCTGTTAATAAAAAAGTGAGTTTTTATAATCTAATACTAGTTCGGTTGCGACTGTAGTGGCATTATGATGGCTATAATCGTCAGTCGGATGGTCGCAGTTGAAGTGTGCTGTGTCTTCACCCTGGAGGATTCGGGTTTAATTCCCGGTCCCACATCTCCAGTTTTTTAAGGAGGGCCCGGTTCTTTGAATCTCATCCTCCATCTGACCGCTGACTCCACCAAAAGTTTAGGCTGCCCGTAGTAGGTATGGATGTAGCTCGCCACTTAGTGTACACAATATGGAAAGAGATGTAAAACCACGACTGGACGATTATAATAGCGCGTAAATAAATTGAAAAAGGCATAATTTATATATAATAATAATAATTTAATTTATACTTTAAAATTTACAAAAAAGTACAAGTTTTTCACTTCCGTTTTTGGTCAGTATCCGACAAGCCTGAGTGAGATTAAGCTCATTTCATCATGATGATATACGTTTTAATAATAATATACCTTCTAATGAGGAAAATTTAAAAATATAGTAATAAACAACAATACATACTGTGCTGCAAAGAACGATGCATCCCTATAAAATAGAGAGAGAATTGCGAAACTGGTTATAAAACAATGGTTATTCAACACGGTCGGCCGCATCCCTATAAAATAGAGAGAGAATTGCGAAACTGGTTATAAAACAATGGTTATTCAACAGGGTCGGCTGAACCGGTCGTTAATTTTTTGTTCTTTTATTTATGTAATTTTGTTAATTTTGTTCTAACTCCTACAAGTCTTAATTAAACGTAAATAAAAATATCTTTTAAGTTTCTTCAAGACCTTACTTCATCAAATTTAAGCGAACCAGTTGTTAAATAATTTGAATATCACCACTGTATACAAGTACTTTTCAGCTATATATACACAAATGGTTAAAATTTCATTGCCAAGAAACGCATAGGGCGTTCGAGAGCTCATGAGAAAAATTGAATCTGAAGTCAAAATAAGGAACAGCATTCGTAAGTATGGATATAAGACCAATTTTACTGTTTCATTACATTAAGTAGTCTATAAAGTTACCTCTACGACGTACTCGACAGCAGTATGAGCAACTGAACGAATTTGAGAGACTGCTTCATACTCTTACAACAAACGTGCATCGGATTTTTTTCCGCGACAGAGTGTATTCGAATAAAATATTAAAAATGGATTTAATGGCATTATAGTTCTATAGCAAGAAATTGATTAGAATGTTCTAAATAAAAGTAGAATATCTGCTCAGATGACGTACTCGACAGCAGTATGAGCAACTGAACGAATTTGAGAGACTGCTTCATACTCTTATGATAAACTTACAACAAACGTGCATCGGATTTTTTTCCGCGACAGAGTGTATTCGAATAAAATATTAAAAATGGATTTAATGGCATTATAGTTCTATAGCAAGAAATTGATTAGAATGTTCTAAATAAAAGTGTAGAATATCTGCTCAGACTATTCCAATGGAAGAGAAAGATTTTATGCTAAGTATTAGTATATTACAGTGGGTGGCCAAATTATTATACTCAACAAAATTTATATAATTATAGCTTTGTTTTACAAAATCTTTTATGTATTTAATCTAAAACTCAATATTGCGAAATTATATCATTTTTAAGATATTTAGGAAGAAAAATAAAAGATAAAAATCCAGTTTAGCTACTTTATTAGAGAGGACCTTCGAACCGATGGTGGCGGCTTAGAGGTTTGACTGTATATAATAGTGAGTGAAGCTACAACTTAATCTCATCGATATTCAGCCTACCGAAATGTCTGAGTTCAATATGGTCGTCATATTAAAGCTATACGTGCAGGAATTCTACATTCGTATCATATTCTGGAAGAGCCGCTTTTTCTAAATATTTCGGATATTAAGACGCCGGATTATTGATGGGTATTGGCCAGCCTGTGATGGTAGCACCGACAATGTTTTGGGTGTACCAATATGGCGGATAAGCTCCGCCCCGGCTTTAATTTTGTTGGCCGGATTGAATAGACACGCCATCTCCATCGATCTCTTACCTCCGTGGATGGCTCTATAAATGGCCACTGCCAGATACAGAATATCCCATGAGGATATGGTGGCTTAACCAAACTAACCTAACCGGATTATTGGTCCAAAAATTTTATTATTTATTTTTAATTTTATTAAATTGAAAAGGTTTTGTTATAATAAATTTAGCTGTGAACTTCTTCATAAAACTGTACATCAAAAATCGCTTCAAAAGGAATTCTACATTCGTATCATATTCTGGAAGAGCCGCTTTTTCTAAATATTTCGGATATTGAAGACGCCGGATTATTGATGGGTATTGGCCAGCCTGTGATGGCCACTGCCAGATACAGAATATCCCATGAGGATATGGTGGCTTAACCAAACTAACCTAACCGGATTATTGGTCCAAAAATTTTATTATTTATTTTTAATTTTATTAAATTGAAAAGGTTTTGTTATAATAAATTTAGCTGTGAACTTCTTCATAAAACTGTACATCAAAAATCGCTTCAAAAATTAATTTTTAAATTTGTAAATATTATAATTTATTAATTTTAATTAGAAATAATTTTTATTTTATTAAAGAATAACGTTGTGCAATCTATAGTTATATAAAAATATTATTTTTTACTTTGGCTATTTTAAACATGGCGCAGAAAGCCTATTTGAATGATTGGAGTAGGCACTATTAAAAGTCTTTTATTAAAGAATAACGTTGTGCAATCTATAGTTATATAAAAATATTATTTTTTACTGTGGCTATTTTAAACATGGAGCAGAAAGCCTATTTGAATGATTGGAGTAGGCATTATTAAACGTCTAAAATTGCGGCCCGGTGATCCACGTCCTTCACCATCCGGCCCCCCTCCACGGGTGGGGGTGCAGCGACCCACACCTGTGGAGTGGAACTGGCCCCGCCCCATTAGTAATCTCTCTGATTGGAAAGGGGGTGCAAAATATGCAAAAAATACGCCTAAAATTGTCTCTGACTCTTTGTCCTTCTCAACAAATCTGGAAATAGCAAATATTTTAGAATACAGTTAAAATAAAAATAATTAGATAATTTCAATCAAGCTCATAAATAGTCTTTTATTCCTTAGCTGAAGACTAAAATGCTCATTTCCTACTTCTTGCATTTTCAAATATTATTGGCCGCGTTGAAAGTCTTTGGCTTTTTACCCTGAAGGATTCGTGTTCGATTCTCGGAGCCCATTTCTTGAAAAATTTATTCATGAGTTCTGAGCCAGGCTCATCGATCCCCATCCTCCGCAATCCGGCTGGCTCCACATCAGAGTCTCCCGAATGGCTGTGCTGGAAGCCTTTTTTGTCAACAGATGTCGCCACTTTCCATTCAGGAAGAATACTAAGTGGCAGTGGCAGGGCGAAACAAGCCCTTCCATAGACTGCCCACCCCTGCGGAAACGGGGCGAAACAAGCCCTTCCACAGGCTGCCCACCCCTGCGGAGGAGGTCAGCCGGATTGTGGAGGACGGGGATCAACGGGCCGGGCCCGGACCTCAGGATAAATATTTTCAAGGGGTGGGACCCGAGATTCGAACCCGGGTCCTCAGAGTGGAAAGCCGTGGGACCCGAGATTCGAACCCGACCCCATGATAAATATTTTCAAGGGGTGGGACCCGAGATTCGAACCCAACCCCATGATAAATATTTTCAAGGGGTGGGACCCGGGATTCGAACCCGCCCCCATGATAAATATTTTCAAGGGGTGGGACCCGAGATCGAACCCGGGTCCCATGATAAATATTTTCAAGGGGTGGGACCCGAGACTCGAACCCGGGTACTGGGTCAGCCGGATTGTGGAGGACGGGGATTGACAGGCTGGGCCCGGACCCCACGATAAATATTTTCAAGGGGTGGGACCCGAGATTCGAACCCGGGTCCTCAGAGTGGAAAGCCTGGATCGACGGGCCGGGCCCGGACCCCATGATAAATATTTTCAAGGGGACGACGGGCCGGGCCCGGACTCCATGATAAATATTTTCAAGGGGTGGGGCCCACCTCTGCGGAGGGGTCAGCCGGATTGTGGAGGACGGGGATCAATGGGCCGGGCCCGGACCCTATGATAAATATTTTCAAGGGGTGGGACCCGGTCCAAAGGCTGCCCACCCCTGCGGAAGGGTCAGTCGGATTGTGGAGATAGGGGATCGACGGGCTGGGCCCGGACCCCATGATAAATATTTTCAAGGGGTGGGACCCAAGATTCGAACCTGGACCCCATGATAAATATTTTCAAGGAGTGGGACCCGAGATTCGAACCCGACCCCATGATAAATATTTTCAAGGGGTGGGACCCGAGATTCGAACCCAACCCCATGATAAATATTTTCAAGGGGTGGGACCCGGGATTCGAACCCGCCCCCATGATAAATATTTTCAAGGGGTGGGACCCGAGATCGAACCCGGGTCCCATGATAAATATTTTCAAGGGGTGGGACCCGAGACTCGAACCCGGGTACTGGGTCAGCCGGATTGTGGAGGACGGGGATTGACAGGCTGGGCCCGGACCCCACGATAAATATTTTCAAGGGGTGGGACCCGAGATTCGAACCCGGGTCCTCAGAGTGGAAAGCCTGGGACCCGAGATTCGAACCCGGGTCCTCCAGAGTGGAAAGCCGAAGCTTTTCCACGCGGCCAATCCGGCCGACGCTGGAAGCCTATTGTACCTCTACCCTGAAGGATCCGGGCATGACTGATTGATCCCCGTCTTTCACCTAGCGATTGACTCCACTAGGGATGTGGTAACCTCTAATGGATATGTCCCACCACTTAATACTCAATGAGTAGAAAGTGGTATAAAATCACAGAGGAAAAAATATTATTTCACTCAGTAATGAATGTAAAATTATATCGTCTTTAATATAGAACATAATTCAGAGTCTACAAACTCTTGATTATATTTTAATTTTATTTTAGACTGAAGTAGTCAATATAGAAGGAAGTTTAAATTATAATAGTAATGTAATAAGTTTATTAGATTGTAGTTATAACATCGAATAAAATAAATTTTAAATGTATTGTAGTTATTTACTTAAAAAAAAAAAAACTAGTATTGAATGTAATAAGTTTATTAGATTGTAGTTATAACATCGAATAAAATAAATTTTAAATGTATTATAGTTATTTACTTAAAAAAAAAACTAGTATTCGTTATAAACTAGTATAGTTTCGGATTGTAGTTTGAAATCTGAAATTGTTATCTTATGGATGAAATTTGGGACAATTTTAGTTTGATCAAAATAGCGGAACATGAAATTTACTTTGGGGACTGTCCCGAAAAATTCGTGATGTATGATCACCGTATTTATTTCCTATTTTTAATCAACAACCAGATTAGCTACGGGGAAACGCTTCAGCTTTCGAGACGGATGAGTATAATCGAACCCTGGTCTCATCATTTGATTGGTCCCTTGGACCCTTTGAACCCTTGGTCTCAATATTTTATTCTAGATATCCAATTTACTTGACATTTCTTATACTCATCTTGTATACAGTACTATATTTGAAATTTTATTTAAAATATATTTATTCTAAATATTTTCATTTCTTAATCGTTATTTTCCATTAAAGAATATTTAATCAATTAAAAAAGAAAAAGAAATTATAACGAATTATAATAATGATTTTATAAAAAAAACGACTCGACGTCTCGATCTCATATTTTCCGACCCCTCCATGAGTGTAGGCGGCCTATGGCAGTGTATGATTTGTCCCCATTTAATAATCTAATACTGATTAGAATTTGGGTTAAAAATAATTTAAAATGTGTGGCTTAATGTCGCTTTCCACTCGGTGAATATTATCGACAAGCATTCCATTGATCGTCATGAGCCATCCACACTCCTATTGGGGCCAACCATCAGGTGGAGTTCAGCTAGATAGGTCTGGACCCTTCTTGAAAAACTTTGGAAGTGGGACCCGAGAAATGATAGCAGATGCACAACATGCTTCGACTTTGCCATCCAGCCGACAAAAAACAAAGAAAAGTTGGGTTAGAATAGTTTTAATTATATCGCCGAATCCCATATATTATATTTCATACTATATTTTTTTTTGAGAAAGTTAGTTTTTTATTTTATAAACACAGTACTATAATTATAAAATATAACAAAATATAAATGTAATAAAATTAATTTTCAAATTTTATGACTGCTCTTTTGTATATTTTTAAAATTTACTATTGATGTAAGCCAACTTGAAAAAAAAAGTATCGTAAAAAGCTTTTCGCAAGAAATAGGCTTCCATTTTTATTTGCCGTATTTTGCTGACATATGTTGGCATATAAAAGAAGTATAGAAATTGCGTCTTTTTCGATTTGCATATTCCCACAACTTATTACTGTATATATAAATTTTGACTATAAACTTTCTATTTTTCAATTGGAATTAAATATATCATCTCTATTCTTTGATTTATATTAATATAATTTAATTCTTATTCAGTTATTTTGATCAGATTTCAATGAAATCATAATCAGAGACCAGTAATTTTCAAATTTATAAATTTGGATATAAGTAATATAAGGAAAACAAAAATAATAAATTCATATAAGGTTAAAATTTAAATAAATTTATAATGCATTTATCAAACAATATTACGTTTAATGCCAATTCAATAAGCTAAATATGATTGATATTTCTGGTTTAATTTGATACATAACTGAAAAAAAAAATAATAAATCAATTGAATGATCTCTTAAGTATTTTTCTCTTATTTATTTGTATATCAATCATAACATTCAACCAATATTTTAATCCATTATAGTAATGTAAAATAATCAAATATTTTATTCTAGACATCCAATTTACTTGACATTTATTATACTCATCTTTTATACAGTACTGTATTTGAAATTTTATTTAAAATGTATTGATTCTAAATATTTTCATTTTTTAATCGTTATTTTCCATTACAGAATATTCAATCAATTAAAAAAAAAAAGAAATTCATTTCCAAACATGAATTAAACCATCATTTCCTAAATTTAGGAAATGTTCTAAATTAAAACATTATATTACAATTAAGCATAAAATATTTATAACACATAATTTAACATTTTAAAAATAATTTCTTGTATATTATTAAACAATAATGATTTTATAAAAAAAAAATTATAACAATTCTAAGGTAATTATTGTATAATATTAATACTTCTGTATATTATAATAAATGCATACAATATCGTACTTCATGGATTAATTTTATATGTTAAATTTGATTTGAAAATTAAAATATTTCATTAATATTGTTTTAATGAAAAAATCTCGTTACGCAAATACATTAATTCTTTCAAAATAATTTTTTTCATCGATTCAATTCCATTCAAATTAATTTTTTCTATTTTTATAAAAATTAAATAATAAATACTTCAATTATTATTTTATCGGGAATTTTACTTCCCGATAATATTAACAAAGCCAATTTTCTGTCTTCCTTTCTCTTCGACATGAAGAAAACAATTTTTAACTCGATTTTTCCTGAACAAATTATCGCATCTTATAAGATAATACAAAACAAGATTTAAAAATGATACTGATACAAATATCACTGACCTAACCTACGCTTCTGACCTTTAGATTCATATAGTTGAGTAAAAAACAATCATCCGGTTAGCAAATGATGTTGCTACCTTGTAATCCAATGACTATTTATAGGAACCATTTCAATGCTACTTCTGTAAATGATGGATGCGAATTTCCTTCCAACTAAAGCAATCCAATAGTTTTTGTAATGTTTTCGGTTAAAATTGAGATAGTATACTTATTTTCTGAGTGATGAGATAAAAAAGAAGACAGCCTTTTCATATGTCGTTGTCTTTATCCCGGTCTTGAATCTATTGAAACTTTTTTCGGTTGTTTGCTGGAAAATATTACAATTGATACCGATATTAAAAGCAGAAGCACATAAAAATGATTACTTTCAGACTCGCATAATCTGTTTTTAATTTCTAATGATATTTTACGTTTAAATGGTAATTTCTTTAATAATTTTTATACGTTTTAAACATTGTAGTTTTCTATTGCCTTTTCTACATACAGTTTATGTTCTTTTTATATTATACAGAGACTATGGATTTCTTAATGAGGATGTTTATATAATATAGACTAATAATGTATATTATTCATGCACATATTTATATTTCTGTTAGTAATTAATTCCGAATGCTTAAAATTACCATATAGAATAGAAATCTAATGTTAATATAAACATTTTGTTTGCTTTATATCATAAATGTACAGGTCATACAGAAATTATAATTAAACCATTACAATTTAATGTTTAAAGCTTAATGATACTGTTAATTTACGGATAAAAAATTTAAATATAGGAAGTTAACAGGATTCGATAAGATTTAATCGTAATTATTTTGTATTTCCTCTATTAATCATCTTACATATATTAAATACGGAGAATTACTAACTATAAATCTTCTGAATAATAATAATATACAATCAGAATTTCTAACATGTCTTATTTGATAACTACTGTAGTCTATATTATAAATGTGAAATTTATTTACGTTAATTTAATTATTATCTAAAGATTTATTTGTTTTTTTTTTTTTCCTAAATTAGATATTGTTGTCATTAGATCGAATTAATCCGTTTTTTCCTCTCTAATTTTTGTGGATGTTGCATGAAATATTAAAAAAACTTTCATTTTATTTCTGTACAAATTTATATTACTGTAATTTATTTAATTACACACTTTTATAAGATCAAAATCGCTGAATATTTGATTTGTAGTTGTTAAAATATAAAATTTGTTAGAATATAAAAAATGTCAGTAGCTGTTTAAACAATTTAAAATTATGGATGTTAGAAGTTAAACTCATGTCTATATTTAGGTTGTTGTTTTTTTTCACTTTAGCAACAGATAAAATTGTTTCTTGATGTCTTTCCGTATAAATGTTGATGAAAAAGCAATAAATCAACATGTAATTTATTTCAAGCGCTATGAAAAGAAGTGCAAAATTAAATGTGATAAATAATATATTACATATTTTTCAAAATTATTTTGTATTTAAAAAAGAAACAGCGATATAATTAAATGCGCGATTCCTAGATTATAAATTACATTATTAAGTAAAATATTAAAATAAGTTTTCCACGAATAAAAATACTATGTTTTGGATATTTAATTATGAGAAAACAAAATTAAAAATGTGAAAATATATATATAATCATTATAATTTTGGATATACAGTATATGTTTTAGTAAATTTTATAATTGTTTAGCCTGTTAACAATAATTTAAACTAATTATAGTTAAAACTTAATTGGATTTTATCATAATTAGAAAAATTTAATAAAATTTTATGATGTAAAAGTAAATACTGTATAGAGTATTTAGTGTATCGGGAATTTCTCTAACATTATATCATAATCTGAGCCAAAATCCTTTACTTTTGCTTTTATTTTTTCGTTATTAGGTTTTATTCTCTTAGAAATTTTATTTTTTCGGATAAAGAAAAATATTTTTTATTTGTTGATAACTTTTTCTTTTAAAAATTGTTATTTCTTTATAAAACCAATTTGCTGAATGTAAAATAATTTCTACATTACAAGTTTTGAACTGAAGATTTAATCAAATGATATATATTTTTTATTATTATTACATTCATAAATATTTCAAATTCTTTTATTTTATTTTCAAGTTTTCTGTAAGTGCATTATGTAAGGTACTATTTTTTGATATTATTTATTGCTATTTTTCAAAATAAAATTCACTTCATAAAATTTTATCAACTGTCTTTGTTTTATAGCATTATCTTCCATTTTTTGAATAAGACTTACATTCTCTTATATTATTTTTTATTGAGATTACAGTATTTTTAATTAAATTTTAAATTAAAATTATTTTTGAGAATTTATTCAGTAAATTTTAAATTTCTGTTTCAATAAATTTACATCGTGAAAACCTATAAATTTTCAAAAATATATTATAGTCAAAAGATAGTGTTATGCAATAAATTTTATTTTTGAGATTTCTAAAGTTGAAAAATAATAAATTTTTTGTAATATTAGCCATTAATGATTCCATATGTGGATTTATTTTTGAGATTTCTAAAGTTGAAAAATAATAAATTTTTTGTAATATTAGCCATTACTGATTCTATATGTAAAATAAATTTATGGAATAAATCATTAAATAGCTCTTTAACAGATAATCTTATATTATTTTTTACACCATCCATTAGACGGAGTTTGAACACTAATTTTCGATGATAATCGGAATAAGGTAAAATAAGCATATCAATTTTTGCTTAGGTGAAACTAATGTCAATTAAATGTAATATTAGCTAATGATCAAATCTCCATCCATTAAAAAAAAAATGAAAAATCGATGAGTTTTATCAATTATTTCATACAGCATTTAATTCAGTCACATGTGATAGTTTTAGGCGCATTTTTTCGCCTTTGCTTGGTTTTCAAGTGCAGTATGTGAATTTATCTTATGCTACAGAATGATTATTTTTTTCTAAATTATATTAAAACAGTATAAGTGATGCTTAACGTTACATTTAAATTTATTTCTAAATATCAATTCATATTAATTTAAGTTCTGTTAATTATATATGTATTTTACATCAAAATCATTTAAAGTAAATCAGAAAATAAAATAACAAAATGAAACAAATAAAACTAAAAAATATCTTAAAGGAAGAAAATGTCTCTAAAATAAATTATTGATATTTGAACTTTAATATAAATCATGATTTCAGAATTTTTCATACAAAAAATAAAAATTTTATGTTATTGTTACTTTTAGTATATGCTTCAAATATATTATGCGAGAGTTTGTATATAATGCGCTAACATAAAACAAAATCTATAAATTTAAAATATTTATCAAAAACTGAAGCCATCAAAGAGAACATGCTTTAAATATGATCAGCAGAACAGTATATCATATGATATAACTATATCCTAAACTTCGTTTACAAATTTTATTTACCATAAGAGTTCTGAAAGCTAGGATGCTGATAAATGTAAAGTGGCCGATTGGGATATAAACAAAATAGCATATAATTACTCCGTATGGACGTAGAATGATGCAGTTATCGCAATACACTATCCTTTTAAGAGTTTCAAATTTTCCACATTACACTATCTAAACATTCGCCAATTAAGTAGCCTACAATATTTAGTAAAATAGAAGGATAATCAAAGCAGTTATATTTAGACTGTTTCTGTTTCAGAAACATTTATGATTATCAATGAAAGTACAAGAACGTATTATCAGGACAATACCAAAATTTTATAGCATTTATATCTTACTAATTTTAGATTTTTTTTAATAGAAAATTCACACATATATAAACTTAATCATTATCTATAATAATGCTTCCCAATTGATTCTGAAATTATTTTTTATCGAGAAAAGAGTAAATTTTTAAAAAGTTGACTAAAAAGTTCTCCAAAAAGAGAAATAGAATTAACATCTTTCAACAAATTCTACAGCTCTACTGAAAAAAAAAATCTAGACCGTAGTTGCAATAGTTTTTTCTTTTTTATTATTTTTCTTTACTTTTCCGAAATCTTTAAACAAATAAGTTTTTTTTTTCCAAACACGAAATAGATATTAAAAATGAAAAATAAAAATATAGTAGATCTACAATTTTTGATATAAACTTTAATGAACCGATAAATTAATTTCACTAGTTGACTTATTTAAATATTTATTATTTTATCGCTTTAAAAAATGTTTATGCGAACATATTTTATAAATTTTTATTGATGGATGACATGGATGTAATTATTTTCACTTTCAAATCATCAAATTTCTTCAAATTTTGTATTAAATCACAACTTGGCATTTTATTTTTCACTAAACAGCTTATTTTGGAAACTTTTATTTTCCTATTTTTAAAAAGGAACTTGGCATTTTATTTTTCACTAAACAGCTTATTTTGGAAACTTTTATTTTCCTATTTTAAAAAAAAAAATAAATTTCTCTAATTACAAATAATGAGAAATTTTTCTTGGGCATTAAATTTTAACCATTATGTGTGTATATGTATATTTCAAATGAACAAATATATATAGTTCATTTGAAATTTTTCATATTTAGCTGGCATAGAATATTTAACCAAATGTCCTGCTTAAAACTTTATTGTTGGTCCAGTAATTCCGAATAATAATATAGAATGCAATTTTGTTATATTAATAATGTAACGGTTCGTTACTCTTTGATGTCATAATCGTTATTTTATGTTACCTATTAAGCTTACTGAGAACTCCTAAACTGAAATTTAAATTTAATAATTAATCTTAATGATTTTTATAAAAATGATAATTACTTGAAACTGAATAAAATAATAACAAATAGCTTAAGATAGAGCTTAAATAAAAATAAAATTCCATATTTAATACAAAAATTAATAAGAATTATAGGCCCTATGAAATGTTTCGAATTTCTAAACTCAGTTATCAATTGTTTCATGACATTTATATTTTGTTATTTTATCTCTTTTGTTCTATGTTATTTTCTAATTTAAGCAATGGAACTATTAACGAGTCCGTTTTAAGTCACCTATGTCATAATGGAATTGTATTGATTGATAAAATGAATATTTCAATTGCCAGATAGATGAATAATAATGATCTATGATTTAACCGAGATCTTCCACTGAAAAAATCTAGAGATATCGAACTAGGAATCGATCCCGGAGCTTTCTAGTGGAAGATGTTTACTTTCTATCTGAAAGATTTGGAATCGATGCCGTACTATGCGACAAGTAGGATGACTTATCAGAAAAAATATTGATTAGTTACTATTTGTTCAACTTTAATTGCGAGCTTTAATTCAATAGTATGATTACTTTTACCTTTCCTTCCATTTAAAAAGTTTAGCTTTTCAATAAATCATAATGATAATCACAATTAATATAAAATAAATGACTAATTTTATCCATTAAAATCGTAGTAATTCTCGAGTTTCTAAATGTATTAGTATCTCAAGAATTATTGTGATTAGTCAAAACTGTAACCAATTGTCTTCCTTCTAGGACTAAATTAAAAAATGGTAACATGTGTAGAAGTATAAAAATAATTAATTTTTTAAATATCATAAAAAGATAAAAAATGGTATCTACTATTAGGAAAGAGTATTTTTTGTTATTGTTCATTCAGATTGGTGTAAATTAACTGCAAGTCAAAACTTTTCACTTAAAAATTAATAAAGAATGAGACAGGCATGAATTTTAAATAAAACTAAAATAAAATCGATCTCGTCGAGAATCTTTCCTAATTATCTGCATCACATTTTAAATGAAATATGACGTTTTCGTCAAATAAGAGTCGAAATAGGAGAGAATTTAGTAATATTATGAGATTTTTCCAGGCACTGTAAAATAGAACTGACAAGTGAGGTAGAATTAATCGATTCGATCTATATAATAATAAGTGAAGTTGTCGTGAAGTTTATAACACAGTATTGAGTGCTTTGGATTATATATATTCGGAATATTTTCTCATAGTTCTGATCTATACTAGATGACATTTGATCAATATATCACACTTTGGATAGGGTGAGGTGTATAGATCTGGATATGCATTGAGTGTTCGCTTAGACTAGCTTTCTTATGCTATTTATGGAATGATTTCTATATATAGCCTATATTCTGAATATATGTATTATAACTTGCATATTTGCTTTGCTTTTAAATTAGATTATATTAATTAGAAATACAGCAAATATTATTGATTCTGATATTTATGATTCTGACAAAAATAGAATTATTAATTTCAGCGATAACACTGCCTATCGACATATCTTTTTTTTACGTTGTTATATTATAATGTATTTAAACAACATGTTTAAGAACAATACAAAATAATTCTTTTTAAAGTTATGCAAATAATGACTACGTTAAGTTCTAACAAGAAAGATATTTATTAACGCTTGTTACATAGATATCTAAATATAATAGGTAACTTAAAACTCATATCCGAAATAAAAATGAAAAAATCTAGAACTCTAGTATCTATATCCGTTACTGTCATCTCAATTCAACTGTTACTATAGCAACTAAATGGTTTCATTGAGATGTCATCAACCACAAATACACTTAACAGATCTTTCGTCCATGAGGAATATAGAAAAATGATAGTCCCGCGTTTAATTATTTTGGTTTCTTCTCTAATTAAATTTAAAGTTAATCAAAGTGCTTTCCGAACAAGATTTACTAATAAAAATAGATTTGATGTGAAGGTATAAAAAGCTAAAATGAGATATTTATAATCAAGTGAACTTATATCCTTAATTGTCGCCATAGTAACGAAACGTATCACGAATTAAAAAAGAAATGTTATTATACGATGAAGAGTATTAAGTCAAAAATTTTCAACTTCGTTAACAATCCTGGTTTTTTTTTTCCTTCAGTAACACAATTAGTTTTTAATTAATTATATTTAAAAATTAAAAATATTTATCTGTTCGCTCCAGACGAAAATTTTGATTAATGAAAAAAATAAAACTAACTTAAAAATTTTCAAAATTTGGATTGGACTTTCTCTAAAAGTGTAAACCACATAAATAATTCTATAATATAAATATTATGGATAACTCTTCACAAGATTTGATAAAGGTAAAAAACAGAAATTTTATTAAAAAATCAAAGACTTTTTTTTATTAAATTAAAATCGAATATAAATAATTAAATTCTCGATTATCTTAAGCTTATTTTTTCATTATTTGTAAATTCTAAAATTATTTAAGCTTGTTTTATCTTAAAGCTACTTTTTCCACTCAAAAATTTTGTAATCCGTTTTAAATCTCAAAAAATATCCTTGTGAATAATTTATAAATCGTCTTTTAAATCGTTTCAGATTTAATTTAATTAAGCAATCCCACATTTTACGTTTATTATTTATCTTATTAAAACTTTACCATCAGTTATTTTTTCTGAAAAAAAAATTTTTTTACTTTTTTAATCTACTTTAATGTAAACTTATTTTTCCGATAAAGTAAATAAATTTTGTGAATCAATAAAGTGAACGAATCGTCTCCTTTTCTTTTATAAATAAAAAAAAATGCGACTTGAATATATAGTTTGTTTTGAAAGAATTTTTAATATATTGTATTATAAAATAAAGAAATAAAATTTGAGTATTATTTATTTATGTTATTTGATGTCAAACTTAAACTAAATTTGTTTATTTTCCTTTTTTTAAATATTTTTGCCGTTTCTACAATTTTAAAATTATATTTATACAGAATATATTAAATTATTCCAAATAAAATCAAACCTCATAATAAGATTTTATTACGAGTTTTATTATTGGTTAAGTTTATAACATATTTTAAGTCTGCATTCTAATAAAGATTATTTCTATTGTTTAAAGAGAAAAAAATTCGAAGTATTCTTAGCGCATTAAATTTAGGATTAACGCTTTGTAGATTAAATATCCCTAATCTCCTGAAGAGATATCTCTTCCGATTGATGTCACATCCTTATGTCTCTTTTGTCCAATTCATCAACATCTTTACCCGTTGGTGATGTCCAGAAACACAATAGGCCATGATTGTGCTTCATGTTGTTTATTCTTCTTCCAGAATGTTCCTTTGTGTATAACATGATCATTAACAAACATATTGAAGTTACAAATTTATATGCTAGAAGCATCTAATTATCTCATCATACAAATAACTTACTGATTGCTCTATTTAAATATAATGATATATATAAATAACTTTCTTTAGTTGTATTTTCAGAATTTCCGTACGATTTGGTGAAGAAAACATATTTGTTTAATTTTTTTTATCAGTTTACGTTTATAATAAGAGTAAATAACCTTTTTTAATTAATTTAGATTAATTTCGATATTATAATTTTTTTATTTTAATAAGTTTTATTAAGTTAAAGTTAATTAAACGATGTAAAAAAAAAAATTAGAAATAATTAAATTTTGTAATCTTTCTTTTAAATAATATAACGCGGTATAACAAAACTGTGTATATAAATAAATAAAGATAATACTATATATATCTAATATTTAAGCGTAATTAATCGTTGTTATATATATTTCGATTTTAATATAAACTTTATTCTTGTTCCGATATTTCAAAGTATTTCCAACAAAATAAATCTGAAAACATTTCGATATATAAATCATCGTTAAGTACAGTATAGCGAAAAATTCAATATTTAAAGCTTGAAAAATTCACAATTTCCTTTTTTGCGAATGTACTATGCTTCTATTAATATTAATTTTTTGGCAATATCCATATAGTGTGTGTGTATATATTTTTTAAATATTTAAACTGTTAAATATGGTCACAGGTGTGTATATTTTTTATAATATCAAGCGTGGTTAAAATATCGTGTACGGTGTTTTTTTCCTCTCTATTTTCTTTTAATTTAAGGGTTTTTGTCGGGGGAAAAAAAACAAAATACCGTTTTAGCTGATGTCCTCGAAGATATTAATTTTAGATAACGTCTTGTTTTGGATCAATTAAATATTAGAGAGTATTTAATTTCAGTTACCAGGCTTTAAAGCCTATTCTTTCTTCTTTCAAAGGTGGTTGCTTATCGACTTTTCTTTACAATCTACGGAAAGGTCGCTCGACAGGAAGGTGATAGCAGCGGTTCGATTAGTGATGGTCAAACTTTAATCGAAAATATTCTCTTCTTTCGAATAACTAGCCATTATTCTTATATTACAATACAATATTAATAATTTTAGTCTTCTTATTCGAGCTAAAATACCTAAAATTGTTAAATTTTTCGTAATAACCGGAGTATAATCATCGAGACTGTTTCGAAAATTTATTTATTTTTTTTAAGTTTTTATCGAAAAATTATAATAAATTATTCGTTTCTAAATATCAAAATTTAATGGCGTTAATAAAATTTTTCGTAGATTGAATTTTGATGAAAAGGTTAAAGCACGCGGAATGATATCAGAGTAACAGATATGCTTTTTTATAAATTTCAGTTTTTTTTACACCGGGAGAGAATTAATTTTGTAAGAATGGTTTGCACAAACCGTCCAATTTTGCCCGGAGAAGAATTGTTTTGTTATATTTTTAGCAACCGAAGATTTATTTTCTGTCGCGGGAGGGCGCTATAACATCGGCGTAATGACGTCATAACCGAGCGGCTCTAGATAACGAACGTCAGAATCCTAATGTCTTTCACTTGAACCGAGTGTGTGGGTGATACGTCGCGAAGCAAATATTATTGCTGCACTGTATTTAATTTTATTCTGGACACGTAAATATAAAACTGCTGTAAGAGCTTTTTACTGTGTTCCAGTTAGTTATAGCAAGAGCTGTTTATACTGTAAGTTAAAATAAATAAATAAAAAAATCAACCAAATGCTTCACACTTTTTTATAAATAAATAATTTTAGTTGTTGCACAGTGATTTCAGGAAAATATATAAATTTTGAAATAACTTTTGAACTATAACAATTGGATAACTACATATATCTTTTTTGATTGGAAATGACCTCTTCCTTCACCTCATTTCATTTGATTGTCCATTTCTAGGACACTCTGTATAACAAAATTTTACTTGTATGCAAGATTAGAGCAATGGTTCTATAGTTGTTGAAGTCATTGATATTACCCTTTTTTATGTACCCAATCCTCAGGCCAATCACGTTTCCCAAATTTTATTGCAAAGCTGATGAATAATTTTAACACCATTGGGCCCCAAACTTTTAAGCAATAAACTTGGTATTTGGTCACATCATGGAGCCATTCTATTTTTGAATGTTTTTAGAGCCAGTTCAATTTCTTCTTTTAAGATATCAGGTTCTTTTTATCTGACATTTTCCCTTTTTTTTAAATAAAAAAGTATTCCTATTGTTTAAAAAAATTCCTAGTGTCTTTATAGAAATTTATACATTATTCTTTAAATCTGTTAAAGTATTTTATTTGTTTCTGTTAAAAGTTGGTTGTTTGTATCAGCTATACTTGAGGTCCTTAGCTTGAAATTTCTGCTTATCAGCTTGATTTTGTTGAAGAGATCTTTGATTTGATTTTTAAGTGTTCTTCAATTTCTGTACAAATATTATTTATAAGTATATCTTCTTTTTTGTAAAGTTTTTGATATGTTTTGAGTTCAGAATGATTTTGTCTGTTTCTGTCAATAACCCAGTTGTCTTAAAGATATTCATTAAACTATACAATTTTACTAATAAAAATATCAAAACTGGAAATTATTTAGAGGAAGATCTACAACAATTAAATGATGATTTCATAAAACTTTTATTTCTACTTTAATGCTCTCTTTTATGGTGTTTTTCAGTTTTTGGCTGATGAGAATGGCAATTACTATATAAAAAGTATAAAATAATTATAATTTCTTAAAAAAATCACATTCTTAATCTGAATACTTTTCAAAGTTTAGGAGCTTATAGGAAAGATATAAAAATGAGAATAAGTTAGTTAATTTGAGAACAGATAAAATTTTACAGACAAAGCTGTTATACATTTAATTATTTACTTTTGAATTTGCATCTAGATCACTAAACATTTCTTGTATCTCTTATATTCTAATTCATATATCTAAATAAGAATGGCCATCATAGCCTTAAATTAAATTATTTGTAGATAAATTAAAAAAGGAGTTCTAGAAAGGTCTAAAAATGTCTACTTTTCAAATATGCTTTTTACTTTGTAATGATTAAAAATAAGAGATTAATAGCATAAATCTATATATTATATAATCAGAAAACTGCATTAAATATTTCCATAATTATTATTATTCCCTGTAACAAAAGCTAAAAGCTGTAAAAGTGAGGCTTATCTTATCAGATATCTGATAAGATAAGCCTCACTTTTCTTCAGAAAGTTGGCTAAAAATAAAGATAGAAAGAATTTAGTTAAGATTAAATTGTTTATATAAATAAATGACAATTTGACTGCTGAATGAATGATATTTGGTTTCTACTCTTTCCTTAGAAATTCAGATCAAAAACAACAAAGAATCACAAGAAAACTTTTATTTCAGTTTTTGACATTGGATTTTGCAAATATCAGTGAATGTTTAAGGATGGATCAATAATTTAGGCAAAACTTAATTTTTCATAGGATAGCAAATGACACACTATTTTTTAAAATATTGCTTATTTTTGTTATTTTTAAAACAAAACTGATAATTACTTTCCAAGGGTTTCATGGGTTTAATTTCTTTTTCAAATAATATCATATATTATTATTTTTGAAACTTTTTAATGCTGATTCTAATAATATTCTTGTTTTTCATTTTCTTTCCTCAAAAGTTAAGTTTTAAAGTATAAAGAAATTATATTGCAAAAAATATGTCTAGGAAACAATGGGTACTTTATTAATAGAAAATAAATATTCATTTTTAAAAAATTAGATATAAATTTTATATAATTTAATATATTATATAAAATAAATAATAATATATTTATAATTTTAAATAATTATATTTATTTCCTATTCTTCTTAAAATAAAATATCATTCTTAAAATCTATGGAAAAAAAAACTTAATAAGAAAAAAAAAAATAAAGAATTAATTTGAAAAGCATGTATATTTTTCAAAATGCTATACTGAATTATTTTAATAAAGTTTATTTCTTTGAATAAATTTGCTTCATTCATTTGAAGCATTATTCTGAGTTTGTAGTTTAATTAACATTTTACCATATTTTAATTTGAAAATAATGAATTTGTGTCATATTTTTTTATTATGTAGCTACATTGTAAATACTTTAATATTAGTTTCTATAACTACATTAATGATGAAAATAAAACTATCATGAAAAAGAAAACTTCTCCTTAAAAACGTACATGTATCCCTCGGTTTATGAAGGTTATTGGGACTGATATTCTATAGCATCTATACCAGGGCTGTCCAAAAGGCGGCCCGCCAAGCCATTTTGTGCGGCCCATGAGACTTTCATGATTTGTGATATCATGAGCTGCATGAAGCCCACCAAGCCATTTTGTTCGGCCTGCGAGGCTTTCACAATTTGTGATATAATATTACTTTTTAATATTTTTTCACTTTTCTATTACTTTTTTTTTAAGAGATTAATAAAAAGAATCCTAAAACTGATTTATATTAAATCAATTAATTAATTTTTCTTAATTATTAGTAATTAGTTAACAATCAACAAGCTATCAATGACATCACATTTTTATAAGACTTTCAATCATGTCAATTTTAGTTTTAGCTATTTCAGTTTGAAGTTTTGAACTGTGACTGTATTTTAGTTATTTTTTGGTTTCTAACACTCACCATTTCAATGATTGTGTGACCGTTGTTGTGACATTCTGTTTTAATTTTATTTTACGTTTTAATTTAATTTTATTTTTGTTTTACCATGAATTCATAGCATTTGTGAAATGAATGAGAAAAAACGTAAAATAGAAAATGAAAGTCGAATATATCAGTAGCGGTGGGAAAATGACTTTTTCATAACAAATCACATGGGTAAACTGCTCTGTTTAACGAACATTTTCCTAACTTTTGTGATTTTAGTTGGAAAGTAATATCAACGTTTAGTAGTACAATGCTTCCCAGATATAACCTTTTGTTTATATCACGGATTTGGATATACCGTGAGTCTTTCCTGTTCCCCATTCGTTTGAAAGAGATTCTGAGAAAAATGTAATACATCGTATAATCGATGTCCATCTGTCGCAATACGAGGATGGATTGCAGAAAAAGGAAGATTACAAACTTTCTTGGATAAATTGGACAGCTTTCTCTTATTCCCTAATTTAGAATGACTAAATTAAAAATAAGAGAAGCCGTCGGTTATAGCACGGTTGTCTTATAACATGGGTCGGATCACATCCCTCAAACCCATGTTATAACTGGGGACCACTATACTTATTTGCGTGAAAGTGCATTTTCTAACATGAAGATAGTTAAGAATCAATTCAGAACCTGCCTTGGAGATTCTTCTTTTACATATTCTGCAGATAGCTACAACTGGAATGGATGTAAATATCCAGCCCTGGTAAATGCTTTCGCTCGCTCTCATTTATCACATTAAATAGGTACATACATACTTTTTTTTATATATTTTAACTGTTTATATTTTATAATTTTTTGTTAACAAGTTTATTGGATGTAAACTGATAAATATAATTTTGTAATAAGGTTTGTTAATCTGGAAATAAAATTGGTTTCTAAAAAGCCTTATATTTATGCATTCCATTTGTTGAGACAACAGTGTATCAAGTACCAAAGCCCCGCCCCCTTTTTTGTCATTGCGGCCCTCCATATCTCTAATAAACACAAGCCTTATATTTATGCATTCCATTTGTTGAGACAATAGTGTATCAAGTACCAAAGCCCCGCCCCCCCTTTTTTGTCATTGCGGCCCTCCATATCTCTAATAAACATGCCTATGGCCCTCGGTTCATTATAATTGGACAGCCCTGATCTATACGATTATTCTTTAATTGACAAGGATCTATAAGAAAGATTGAAAACATTATATGTAAATAAAAAAACTGTTTCCTGCTAATAGTCCTTGTTATTTATATGATTTTAAGAAAGCAAGTAGATTTATGATGTTTTATATGATATATGGTTGTTGGGACTTTAAAACCTGCTCACTAAGTGAAAATTCATAAACTGAAAACACATTTTCTATAATTCCAAAGTAAAAATTTTTAATTAGTTCTTGGATACCAAAAAAATTACTGCCATTTTATCTATTGATGTTAAAGCATTTCAAAAGCATTAACATAAATATAACTATACATACTATAATATACTAATTTACAGTAGATATTATATGTTTAGCTCATCAATATATATATATTGATTTAGCCTATTACTTGCCATTTGACTTTGAACTTCAGAGCCACTAAGTGCCAAGTGATATTTGAATTTAAATATAATTAGGGAATAAATTTATCAATAATTGTGGTTTTGTTTATTAGTTTAAAATTTTCATCAAATATTATCTAAATTTATATAATTCTCAAAAAATCTCCTAAATTATTGGCAAAAGTAAATCCAATTTTCTTGGAAATCAATATTGATATTTTCAATTCTATTTATTAAAAATTCTTTAATTATAAATTTTTATTATGGTTATATTTTGTGTTTATTTTAATAAAACTAATAAACACAAAATAATTTATTTACTTAAATCATTACATTGATAACATTTTAACACCTTCCAATAGAACAATAAAATAGAGAATATAGAAATTAGAAGTGAGAAATTCATAAATTTTGGGCATTTTTTAACTTCTGATGATAGGATTTGAAACCAAACCCCTTTGTAAGTTGAGGCCTATCTGTATCATCATTTTTCAAATTTATACATGGATAAGCAATATATTAGAAATTTATACATCTGAAATAATGTGTAATCATTGTTTTATAAAATTAAATAATGTTATATAGTTGCAAAATATTTGGAAAATGTGACAAATACATTACAGATACTCATATTATTGGTATATTCCCATGTACTAGATTCGACAGTGAAAGCAAAAGTCAATTTTTATCTTAAAATCAATGGTATACTGAGTAAATTTGATATATCTAATATAATCAGGAAGAAAATAAACAAGAAAATCATTGATTTAAATAAACTATAGTGGATAATTAACTGATAATCAAATATCCATTTTACAAAAACAAAAATTTTTCTTTGCAAAATGAAAAAATTGTATAGATTTATGCCCTTTGTTAAATTGAAAATTTGTTAACCAAGAGTTCATAAACTGAGGGATACTTGCATTTAGAACGGAGATTACTTTGAAAAACATTATAGATTAGTTTTGCTTAAATTTATTTAATTATAAGAAGAAACTTTATGAGTAATGAAACATGATTACTGATTTCAAAACAATATTAAAAAACAACTTTAAATAAATAACAAAATAATATAGAAAATATAACAAGTTGAAGTCAATACTTATTGCTATTTGTTATAAATTAAATATTTTTTTCAGTTAATTTTTTGTTTATTTATTAAATTTATATAATGTTAAGAAAATACAATAAAATATATTTTGATTATTTTAAGTATCAACTTTTTATATTAAGAAATTTCAATTATTCCAGAGATCATGTTTATCCATTATATCAGTGGTCTCAAACTCAAATTGCATGAAGACCAAATGCACAATTCAAAAGGTTTGCTCATGTCTGTTCAGGTTTGCTTTGAAATAATCAGTTAAATACATATATAAACAAAGTAAAATTTTATCTTTAATTAATTAGTGATTTAAAAACTAAATTGAAATTTTAAAGAAAATCAAATTTTTTATTTTCATGTTTTAAGAAATTTCTTCACTATTTATCATATATATAATGTTTATTATTTGATATCCCAATAGATTATTTAGCAATATTAGTGAAATGAAATCCAGATTTAATAAAGGAAGATATTTAAAAAAATATCTGTTATACATTTTTAAGATATCATTACTTACTACTTTATGATGTATTGTGTTAATTTTTTAACAAAATATTTATTCAATTATACTTAAATTTTCATAAACACTTACTCCTGCAGCTACAATACTAAGGCCAATTCCATTATTGCTTTTCTGAAGCCTAATGGTTGTCACTTCTGGTTCTGGAGGAACAGCTGAACCTCGCCCACTACCTTCACCATCTCCAGCATGACTATGGATACTAGGACTGCAAGCCTATAAATAAGTATATTTTTAATATATGTAATTTTGAAAATTAATTCAAATGATTATTAAATAGTACCCTTGGCGGAAAATGTCCAATATCTTGATCTGACATATATATTGTCCAATATCCTGATGATGATATTTGAATAGTAAGATGACATAAACCTAGAGCATAAATTTTCAGTAATTAATAGAAAAAATTTAATAGTCAATTATTAACTTATTTGTTTTTTAATCAAATATTGTATATTTAAACTATATGCATTAACATTATAATCAGAATAATAAAGCATCCATAACAGAATCATATAAGATTTTAATCCACAAAAAGAACTATTTTCACTTTTTCAATAAATCTGTCAGCTACAACTGATGCATAAAATTATTCTAAATTCAGTCATTAAGTATACAATTAGAATATATTATGAACTGAAGTAATATAATAATTTAATTATTAATTGTTAAAATCATATAAATAACAAGCACTACTAGTATGAAACAGTTTTTTATCTATATAAAATGCTTTCAGTCTCTTATAGACCCTTTTCAGTACAAGAATAATTGAATAGACAACAGCTATGCAGAGATGGACACAAGCATTAGCATCTAGAGCTTATGAACAAAACCTGTCCATATATTGGACTGAAGCATATATTGTGTGAACTACTCCTGATTAATCTGCCTTAATTAATCCCTTGATTCTAATTAATGATTTGAATTAATTTAAACTAATTTTTAGCGCCATTTCGTAATTAGAATATTTATTATTTTATTAAATCAATGAGTGGCGCCATCTATTAATTAATAATTAAACCAGAATTTTTAACTAAATTATCTGAAGAAAAAATCTGCCTCGGCCCGGGATCGAACCGGAGACCTTTGGCTAATGTCCCAACAACATACCGCAAGACCACCGAGGCCAACGAGCGGATTAATTCTCCAATAATTTTTGACTAACGTTATCGGACTTTGCCAATAGATCTACTCCTGACCGGGCTAAATCTAGCCATGGGCCCTCAAATGGCGCTAGCCAGGCAATACATAAACTGGCATTGTCTAAAGCTTAAACTTTAATTACTAAACCAAACTTCAAGGGAACTTTAATCCAAATAATCCTGATTAATCTGCCTTAATTAATCCCTTGATTCTATAACGGATTTTTTTATTTCTAATATTCTTTAATTTTCACCTAATGATAAACTACAGATCTCACTTTTCATTTATGCTATTCATTAATATTAGAAATAAATTAATTCCAACCTGGATAATTCGATCCCACATAATCTGAAATTTACTATATTTTAAGTCTGCGATCCCTTCTTTTTTAATATTTAAAATTATTATTAATAATAATAATAACTTTACTTGTTTGCACTAATGGCTGTACAAATTCTTGAAGACCAGCAGGCACTCCTCTAACTATATCACAAGAATATCCATCTTCTGGAAGGAGAAAAGGTAATTGAAGATCAGCATCTTCTTCCAGTTTTACTTCTCTTCCATCACTTCGAGCTAATTCATCAGCTGTATTTTCTGCAACCTAAATTTTGTAAATGAATTTTAATTAGAAGGTAAATTAAAATCTGAATCTATACTACTCATATTAAATTTCAGATAACAGTACTAATTTCATTTATCTGCAATTTGAATATTTGATTTCATAAATTAGAATATTCCAAATTCAGTTTGCCCAACCTACACATTATAAGCAGCATGTTGCGCAAAAGAACATTTAAAATGTCAGAGAAGCTATTTAGAATAAAAAAAATCTGGGAATAAGATCAGAATAACAAGAGAAAAAAAACACATTTCTCATACAAAAGTATTCCATTAAGACATATGGAAATTTTAGTAATATGAAGATTGTAATACAGTGGTTCTCAACTACTGTGCCGCGGCACACTAATGTACCGCCAAACCTTTGAAGGTGTGCCGCGAAATATTAAGAATGGATTGTATTTTTATAATTGTATGAATCATATATGTTAATAGTGAAACATGATAGACTGCATATCCCTTTTGCAGATGAACTACTACACCGATTCCTATAAATAGGGTATCATTAGAAAAATCTAACCCTTGAATTTCTGTGACAGCTAAAATTTTTTGTCATTATTCAAAATTTAAAAATTAAGGAATAAAAATTAAATTAAAATTATAGTTTCTCTAAAATCACAAAATCCGCAGGTGGCAAAAAAAATTAAGAAATAAAAATTAAATTAAAATTATAGTTTCTCTAAAAAGACAAAATCCACAGGTGGCATTATAACTTAATAAGGGCCACCATTTAATGATTCCATGTACGAGTATGTAAGTAATAAGAATAAATACGAGTATTTCTGTAATCTGAATGTAATAAATAAGAATAAATACAATAATGTGTTAATTAAAATTCGTTGTTAAATCTAAATTATTATTTAAAATATTTAGGTGTGGTTTAAAATATTTAGGTGCCGCCAAATTTTAAAATATTAAAAAGTGTTCCTCAACAGAATCGTTGTTAAATCTAAATTATTATTTAAAATATTTAGGTGTGCTGCCAAATTTCAAAATATTAAAATGTGTTCCTCAGCAGAAAAAGGTTGAGAACCACTGTTGTAATACAAAAGTTCAATTTCTACTTGAGAACTGAAAATTTTTTAGTTTTTTACAAAAAGTTCTACAATTAATTATTAATTTTAGATAAAATTATGTTATATTTTAAGCTCAAAATAAAGAAATTTTATTTTATATAATAAAATATAATTTATTTTTGCAAAATTTATTCTATGAAATTTTAATTAAATTTACAAATAGAGTAATTATCAAGCAATTTTCAAAATGAAAATTTTCAAATTTTTTATATAATTTTAATACTAGCAAATAAATCCTTTGCAATTAATATTTATCTAATTAACAAATTAATACTCCTAAAATCAGATAAAATGCAATTATATGGAAATTTTGTTTATCCAAATAATCCTAACTAGCCAAATTTCCCCTAGTGATTTATTTTTGAAATAACTGCTAAATTAATAATTATTAATTAATTTATGTTATGGTACCACCATCTGTTGGATTAATAATTATTATTTAAATTTAGGTTAAAGTGGCACCATCTGTTATTTAATAACTGAACTTAAATTTTTGCTAATTTCCCAAAATTAAAAATTTGTCTTAGCCTGGAGTCAAACGAGGAACTTTGGGTTACCATCCCGACACCTTAACCAGTTAGACTACCAAGACATTGGCAGATTTCTGATTTCGGGAATCACTAGGGGAAATTTGGCTAGTTAGGGTTATTTGGATCGTGGAATCCCCTAAGTAAATGTTGAATTATAATTTTGTATATTTTTGTAATTTTGAGTTTCTTCAGATAAATTAACTGAAACTACAAGTTAATTATTAATTCATATATGAGCCGTTCAGATGCCAAATCGATTAACTCCACTCTTTGAAATTTTTAAAATATTAGTGTCACAGTACTTGGTTGACTCAATTATTTATAATAAAAATAATTTTCCATAATAGTTAGGCTTAACACCACTATATGACAAAATTTTTTTTGGCCTCTGAATAATAATTGATTTCTTTCAGAAGCCAATTCAATTAACTCCATACTGTATTGTCAATTGTGGCAATAATGCAATTCAAACATTTATAAGTGCCGTTATTTGTCTACATTTTTTGAGTTTATCCCTCAAAATTAGAATTATAGTTTTACATCTTTTAAAATCACTAAATTGAAAAAATAAATTGAGAGATGTTTAGAAAAGATGTGTTATTGCCTACATGAAAGTCTTGGTTAAC
>AYEL01070521.1:0-14800 GCA_000484575.1 Olivierus martensii | reverse complement strand
TTATTTTCACTTGCCAAATCGATTAACTCCATCAGTCACTCAAAATCTGTAACTAAATTAACGATTACTCCAAGGATATACTATATTATGCATTTGATATGTCATTACATAAAAGTTACATCTGTAATAATACATACCACAATGTTTATTTGAATTTATATTTTAAAAGGAATTTTAAAAAACAGTTTATATTATTTTATGATTTTTCTCCATTTTTTGTTTTGTGGAGTTAATTGATTTGGCTTCTGAACGGCTCATATAACACTACTATTAAATTATTTAATATAATTATTAATTCAAAGATAACATTAAATGTAATTAAAATATTTTTAATTTCCATTTAAAATCAAGAGTTCATTTGGCAAAATAGATTCATTAATAAAATATCCTCAAGTTATGAGTTACAATATCCAATATATTACAATATGATATTTTCTACTTATGCAGTTAATTCTTTCTAGAAAAATTCAATGCAAGTTGAAATTATATAAACTCAACAATATGTAATTTTGATATAATGTGTTTATGTATAAATGTGTGTAGATAAATAGAATGGCCAAATAAAATTTATTATTATTATTAAGAGCATAGATATGAAAATTTAATGCTATAAATAATATTTTTTACAAATAAATTGTTCAATAAATTTTTATTTGGGTTTTATAGAAAAAGGGCCTATCAATTTATCTCCAAAACTACAGGTTATCTGTAAAATTTTTGATGAAAGATTTAACTTTAAACTCTTAACATTTTGATATTTACAAAAAATTTTATCAAAATTTAATCAATTACTATTTAATTTATATAACTGTAAAAGAAACTTTAATAAATTGTTTATAAAAAGTTACCTTTACTACACTTTCTATTAAATCTCTAGGTATAAGAGGTTCATCTGGTACTGGCTGATATTTTTCAAGAAGAGTGAACAGTTGTAAAGAATTCAACTTAAAACATGAAGAACTAATTGAAGCAATGTCTTCAGGACTGCTTTTGGGTGCTTGAAGTAAATGTGCAGCCTTTTGAAGAGAAAAAACAAATACTTTAAAATAATTGTAATGATTCAAAAATAGTAGTAAAAATATTTCTGAGAGAAAAATATGATGTGTTTTATGATTGCTTTAGATATTATTATAATTACTAAGAAATTATAATGTGTGCCATCAAAATGAAATCCATTGACAATCATGTAACTAAGAAACATATTGGAATTTTTTTTACAATGGATTTTCTCAATTTCCATTGTGATACTGAGCAAATAATCACTCTTGACTGATAAAATGTGGATGTTAGTTAAGCAATAATTCTATAGTTGTGAATGTGGTATATTTACAAACAGAATGTATACTCACTCTCAAATATTACTTTTCATTGAAAATCCTTTGATAATGGTTCATAAATTTATAATAATTCATCCTACTATTAATAATAATCAAATTAATTACAGCACAAAAGTAGGCAACTATTTTTGTGCTGTAATTAATTTGATTCATAAATTATTTAACAATACACATCAAAAGAAGTAAGTATTGATTAAAATAATGCTTCTATTTAAAATAAAAATTTTAGGGCATTGATAGTGTCTGCAATATGAAATAAGTTTGGTATTAGGAAATCTTAATATGACATATTTTGCAATACTAAAGAAAGGTTAGAGTGATCAATACAGAAATCTTTGGAAAGATTGTCATATCAAAGTGCTGCCAAAAAGTCCTCACTTAATGCTCAAACTTCTGAAATTATAGTCATATTGATATCAAGTTATAAATCAATTCTATATATAATAAAGATGTAATAATTTAATAATGCTATTGGTTTTATCATTTTATGCATGGTTAACTACTTTTTCTAACAAATTTGGTTCTACTAGAACAAGGGTTCTTAACCTTTTAATGACTCCAGATCCTCAATGGATTGTCCAATATGGTCCCATACTCCCTTCACTTGGCTGTCAAAATAATCATCACCATTTCTTATATTAGTTGTCATTATGACTTCCAAATATATCAACAGCTTGAATTTACTATACTTCAGCGATCAAGTCCCATACCCCTAGATCCCCTGTACTAGAAGGATACAAAAATAATCAAAAGATTATAGGATGGTGCACTGAAAACCTAAATGATTTATATGAAAATCCTTTGCATGTTTTAATGACTTGCAAATGATGTGCCTGTCTCTTAAAGATATATCCACTGCTTTTTCAAAAAATATCCTTAAAGTTGTCAGTCTTTTTGATCCAATTTATTTCTCTATTGAATTAAAAAATGCATTAAGTTTCATAGGATAACTGACTAACACTGAAAAAAAAAAAAGAAAAGATTTTCTGAAAAAATTTTTTACTTAAGGTTTTCTTTTAAGTATTCTTTGACCAGCCAAATTGTTAGATCTAATGTTAGCCAATTTCTTTCTATAAGGATTTCTCAAGGATAGCTTCAAATAATCTGAAAATTCTAAAATACTAAGTAGACTGTCATTTGAAAAGACCTAATAGACCCATTTCCATTCACTTTGACTTTGTAAAGTGAAACAAAATAATGTAAAGGGTTATGTATCTGTCTTCAAAAATCAAATATAAAATGATTTGCCATTTTGCCAATATAATGACGACAAATCATTATATTACATAAAACTATAATGGCAAACCTAGAGCATGATACATGATTTGGGTAATTTGCAGATAACTTTTAAATAAAAATCATTTTAATTTTAAATTTAGAAAATATAAAAAGTTTTGAAAATACAGGGTGTTTCAAAATGAATATCGGGGTTTTGAGGCTTTGTAGTATTTATTACATTTAACTTACAGTTATAAATAATACATCAAATGAAAGAGCAACTGAAACAGTTTTGTTGGTACACCTGTGTTAATGCACTGTTTCACGACCAAGAGTTACTGAAGAACGTGTTGAGCAAGTGAGAGAGTCTTTCACGCTTAGCCCCAAGAAATCAGTTCGGAAGGCTAGTCGTGAATTAGCAATTCCAGTGACGACTGTGTGGAGAGTTTTACGGAGACGCTTACAACTACGTCCTTATCGTTTGCAGTTGTTACAAGCTCTAACAAGCCTACAGACTACGGTTTCTGTGCCAACTTTGCAAACGAAATGTTGCTGCATGACGATGAAGATTTTCTGGATTGTGTCATCTTCAGTGATAAATCGACATTTCACCTCAGTGGACATGTGAACACTCATAATGTGCCTCCGCTACCAGCTGACCTAACCGAGTTAAGAAACAGGATTGAAGCAGTTGTTGCAACAATTACTCCAGACACACTAATCAAGGTTTGGGAAGAACTCGCCTATTGATTCGATGTGTGCCATGTGACGAAAGGTGTTCACACTGAACACTTGTAGGAAAAACTGTTTGAGTTGCTCTTTCATTTGATGTTTATTTATAACTGTAAGTTAAATAATAATATGTAATAAATACTATGAAGCTTCAAAACCCTGATATTCATTTTGAAACATCCTGTATATATTTGTTATAAATACAAATTTCACATAAATCATATATTATAATTTTTTTGATATGTAATAATTTCGTGTGTTGTTTTTCTATAAAAAATGAATTTTATTCTTAGATTTCAGAGATTTTCACATCATTTGATTTCTTTTTTGATTTGGCTATTTAATGTTACTTTATTATTAGAGATTATTAGATAGCATAAAACAATAAACTGGAGTCTTGCAATTACCACAAGCCATCCAAACCTGTGATGGAATTGCCAATCAAATGAGATATGAGTTTCAATGAATCAAGCTTGGACTCCTCTTGACAAAAATCTGGAGATTGAGATCTGGGAATTGAACATGAATCCATAAAGATGGAAATGCACCATTCTTTTATGTGATCATCCAACCAACAATCTGTTGAGTTTTATGCAAATCCTGAACTACAAACAATTGGCATGTGATGTGTACATTATTTATGATTTGGGTTGCAATCTCTCTTAATTTGATAGTTATCTCTGAGCTATGGGTTTATATATCAAATTTCTGAAGAAATTTTTCACATATATAGAAAATTTGATAATTATCTTATAACATATTTTATTGTTATATAGTCAAATTTTAATAAAAGTCCAATATATTAGCAAAAAGTCTTTTATCAATAAAAAGTTTGGTATTTTCATATTGTAAGGCTCCAAGACGATAAGAACAAAAAACAGGCTTATGGCCTACCTGCAGTCTGTGGAGTGAGTAAGGATAAGTAGTGAGACTTACAAGGAGAGGGTGCAAGGGCCGGAAAACGAAATGAAACGAAATTTATTTCTGTAAGAGTTCTTGACTAGTACTAAAACACAGTAAAAGGCTAGAGGCCAATGGCTAGCCATTATGGAGAAAAATGACCTCGAAGAAAGACACGACGAAAGTATACCAGTTCGTTATACTAATTAATGACGAGTTGGCAGCTAACAGTAAAACACAATGCTGTGCATTTATAAACTGCTTTAATATGATCTACAGTAGGGTGCTCACAGTCAACCTTCTTTTATTTGTACTCTAATGTAAAAAGCGGGTTCTTATTTTTTGCTAACATTTCAATTTTACTTGTTAATTATGATTATCACATAGGGGTGTGATAAAATTAACTGTTTTATGGTTTGGTTATTTCCTTTAAATTTTATTTTCGTGCATGCATCAGTGATGAAATATATTTAATTAATGCTGTTTTTAACCTTTTCAATTCATATTTCTGCTAATACGAATAAACAAAAAAAAAATGTAACTAGCGGGAATAGAACTCGGGCCGACCGCATGGCAGTTTGCTGCTTAACCACGCTGCCACGCCAACTCGTCGTTAATTAGTATAACGAACTGGTATACTTTCGTCGCGTCTTTCTTCGAGGTCATTTTTCTCCATAATGGCTAGCCATTGGCCTCTAGCCTTTTACTGTGTTTTAGTACTAATCAAGAACTCTTACAGAAATAAATTTCGTTTCATTCTGTTTTCCGGCCCTTGCGCCCTCTCCTTGTTAGACAACGACGACACAGAGACTACGTTTGTAACAACAAACAACTTCCTTTATTAAAAGGATAGAGAGTTTACAAATGGGCAAATACACTGAACACAGTCAGTAGGATAAATACCTTTAAATTTTAACACTGATAGATGTATAAATTAGTCACTTCTTTTTTTACTTCATTCAGGATTGTCGCATTGATTGTGTGGCCTGTCTCCGGATCAAAGTTCTTCACCAGTTGCGTTGAATTGAAGATGTCGATGGTCCCTTCTAACAAGGTGTCTTCTTAAACTAATTTCCATTTATGATAGCTGGTGATGGACTTTCTCTTGAGATGGATACAGATCCAATAACTAAAGACACAAGCACAACTAGCAGTTGAGAATAATGTAAAAGCTTTACTAAAAACAAACGTTTTCAGCTAACTTTTTAGTAAAGTTTTTACGTTATTCTCAGCTGCTAGTTGTGCTTGTGTCTTTAGTTATTGAAGTAAGAGTGTAAGCAGTTAATATTAAATGAGCATGGATACCGATCCTTTAGGGATAAGTGACAAAACTTTATTTGAGACTACTTCTTCTTCTTTGGCTTGACAACTGACCGTGGATACGACTTCTCTTTTGTGGAGAGCACCAACTAAAACTGTCTGTTTTCCTTGGAATTTGGCGACCAACTGCCAACTCCCGTTTCCGTTTCGGGGCAAATTCTTAATCCCTTTCAGTAAATAAATTGATCATCTTCCCAGGGTAAAACATCTCTTGTCTTTCTACCCTAGTTACAATTATTTCCTCGATTTGATTATAACCAAACACCTTAATGTCATTCAACATCTAGTTTATGGTTGTGCAGGACAAGGTTCTTCATGTCGGTGATAATGTAAACTATCTATTAGTTGGGTTACATATCTAAGATATCATTCTATTTGGATTTCTTCTAATTATGTTTGATGAAGAGGTGTAGAGTGACCTCTTATATCCGAATTCAGGTCTCCACAATATAAATCTATATTATAATTAGTCAAACGTGGCTGGCTGGAGTCTCTTTTTTGGACGAACCACTGTACCGATTTCTATAAACAGGGTATCGTTAGAAAGGTCTAATTTTCGGATGTCTGCGACAACTGATCTTTTTTTTTATTTGGCCATTTTTTAGGGCCCTAGGGGCCAAACTTTTATTTTATGACAATAAATATCAAGAGATGGCACTAGGTGTCAAAGAAAGGGGCAACAGATAACTTACCTGCATTACTATTATTGGATTTTTACAGAATTACTTAGCTAAAAGAATTATTACTGATTATGATACAGGATACTGTTCAGCTAACCTTTTCACACCTTATTTAACCTTTTCATTGGATGTTTTATTTTAAAGGAAATTTTATGTTGAATTTGAAGTTAAGCCTGTTCTACATCCATAATTACGATGGATATTATATTACATATCATTAAGCCTGTTCTATATCCATAATTACGATGGTGATGTATTACATAGCCATGAAATTTGCTTATATTTTATCACACAAAGAAATTATAACCATTCATCACACTGTAAACTACCCCCTTCATGAGGGTACAGCTCCACCCCACGGGGACCCCGGTGCCCGTGGGGAGATGAAACTGGGTGCAGCCCACCGGGGAGATGAAACCGGGCCCCAAGCGCCCGGGCTCGTTGGGGTGGGGCCCCATCCAACGGGGGCCTCTTGATCCCTGGTGGGTGCAGCCCAACCCCAGGGTGCCCCCCGTGGGTCCATGACCCGTGGGGGTTTCATATCCCCATGGGCTGTAGCCCCACCGGGAAGATGAGACCAGGGGGTCTATGCTGGTCTCAATCTCTCCACAGAGACGATTTTTCGTCTCTGTGGAAAGATTGTTTTTCCACAGAGACAGTGGAGAGATTATTACGTTTTAAGTGATGCTCCAGTCATTCTCTCTCAGGAAACATCATCATTTTCCAATGATGCTTAAATGCACGTATACCATAAGTCAATCTCATTCCAACCAATGAAACTACTCGTTACATTACATTTCACCGGTACTGCGCAAACTCAGTATTCGAAGAAAATTGGGTAAACAGACGTGATTATTTATATATATATATATTATTTAAATAAACATAGATATTCGAATAATAAAAGCTTTCCATAATTGAAAATGCAATTGAGTTTAAATAAACTATAAATGATTAATTAATTAAAAATTCACTTGGGTTATAATTTTAGGCACCACTCCACACGAAACAGTTATCTCGGTATATATTTGGATACGGGATCAAAGTATGTTGTAGACCCATGTCATTTTATAATGCAAAAAAAATCCTAACATTATCTATAAATGAAAATGGTCATTAAAATGATTTACAAATAATTCGCTTACGTAAAAATGCCGTCGGATTTTTTTCTAATCGACTTCATAAACATTCGACTATTGCTAATTATTCTGCTCCGAAACAAAAGTAAATCGGAACGTACAGTTTATAACAATCAATTTTCCAATCAGTGGGCCTATATATAAAATAATTTTAAATTTTTTGTAATTTTTGTTCTTACAGATTACGTTTAATTTAATCGGCATACTAGTGATGTTATTTCTAACCAAAGGCGAATCCACGAAAGTCTAGATCAGGTGGTCTAGATTGACTATAACCTTTCCAAACATATAAAAATATTTAAAATAATTCTTTTTTTAATCTAGAACATAGAATGATGAAATTATTAAATTTGATTTTATAATGAAAATATAAATAGAAATCTTATATTAGGGCTAATGGTATATTTTTTACTCTAGATTTAAGATTAAATTCACATAAATATGATCAGCTGTAAGCAGGCATATTTGTTTACAGATAGATGTAAAGTTATTTGATAGAAAGTACATATAGAAAGGAAATTGTGTGTATGATCACAAGCAATTCGCTCAGTCAATTAGTAGGCCTATAGCGCTATGATGTAATCAGAAATATTTTATCTATAAATACTATGAACATTAGAATGATAATTGTTATGCAAATCAAAATCTTAATAATTAAAAGCAAAAATTATTATAAATCTCCGAATCTTCATTCTATATATAATATATAGACTGTACATATCCGAAACTTAGCGCCTACAGGTAAAGCCCAAGGCGACAATCTCATCCCAATTGTCTTGCAACCATATCCAAATTCCCTTGAAATATTAATTTTTTTGTTAATCCGCCCTATCACACATGGGAAATATCATATCAAACGGCGACCACTTTTAGAATACATCACAGGTTGGCCAATATTCATGATTCGATTAGCTGGAAAATTGAAGTTTTTAAGAGTTTAATGAATCGGACTTGGACCCTCCCTGGAAAGGTGTGACTTGGAATGGATTCTGATCTTCCAGATGAAAGTTTAATTTTCCAAGCGGCATTGAATAGACAAATATCATGAATCACAAACAGTTGATTTTGAAAACTTCGTATCCGTCGTGAGAAATATAGCCAATATGTATGAATTCGACAGTGTAATTCAAGTATCAAACTAACTGAAAATATAACTGAATCTCGTGAAATGAAAAAAAGATAAAACATTTTTTACTATTTGAAATGTATTTTCATATAATGAAATGCCATGTTTTATTTTCGTACAATATTTAGTCTTTCTTAGAAATAAAAAATGAAGTATATAAATACAGTAAGACCCCGTTTAACGCGGGGGATACGTTCCAAAAAAAACAAGCGCTAAAACAAAACATCGTTAACCGAAGTCATCTTAACACGTAAATAATAAGGATAGGTGAAACAGGATAGTGAATAAAAAATATACGTACCATTTTTTTATTTTTATAACATGTATTATTAATTCTATTACATTAATTATAGACAGTTTTTAATGTCTATAATTAATGTAATACAATAATAATATCGATTTATATTCATAAATCATACATGAAAATCAAAAATATTCGCGTGCATAATTTGTTGGTGATGAGAAAGGTTCTTCCTCATTTGATACCTTTTGTTTTTCATTATGAAATCATCTAATGTCGTTTGCCTTTTCCTCTTTCGTTCAACAAGCAATTGTCGATAGCAATATATCGCATCCATAAAATTTCGTCGTGCCTTTGAACTTCTTTCAAAATTTGGATCATTTTGTATAAACTGATATCAAACGCACTGCGAGACGGCATACAATCTCAAAGCAACAAATTCATGCGATTTCGGATTTATGTGAGTATAATAACAGTTAGAAAAACCGCGCCAAAGAAAATCAATAAAAATATAGGATTCGAAAAAAACGCGTTTTATTGAAACAGCGTTAAACGATGTCTTACTGTATAATAAAAATGAATGCAAATAAGTTAAAACGAATACTATATTCGTATAGACTCATATTATCTGGAATGCCAATTGTTTTAGCTATTTCTTAATATCCTCTCTTTAACTACTCTGTTAACATTATTCAGTTATCATTTTTTAGTATTTATGATAAATACAGTATAGTTGTTATTTTAGATAATTTATTTGAAAAATCGCTATAAGAATTATTTATAATGCAAAACATGTTAAAAATAAAATGAAAGTAATATTTGAGGATATAGCCCTTAATCACCTACTAACCTGACGAATAGAATTGACTTTATTTGGTTATGTCTTCATTCGCTTCTTACTCGTGACCTTTTTTTTAAAATGAAAATGTTGTGCATAATTGGGAAGATGGTGACATAAATTCTAATTATTATTCTTGATAATTTGTTGCCTTAATTAATATTTAAAACATAATTTCTTATATTTAAAAGTTATCTTAAATTTATGTATTATAATTTGTAATAAAATATAAGTTATATTATCAATTATAATTATATACTTTACAGTATATAGTCATATAAGGTAAATATATATATATATGACGATATATATATACACCACGCCCAAAAAAGTTACAGCACATCTTTTAGTGTACTTGTTGTGCTGAAGTATTACTCTTGTCTTTAATGTATCGTTTCTGATTATTTATTCGAAGATATATACAGTTTAGCAAAGAAATAATCTTAAATAAATATAATATATAGGGTGGTCCGGATGTTTTGTTACCCCCTATGGCTATCACAGTGGAACTAATTAAATTTGTTCTTTGCTTTTACAAGTAAGTATAGTTCCACACTATACTTACTTGTGGAAGATTAAGTTATTAAGTATTATTAATGATTGTGTGTTCAAGACAAGATATCAGACAACTAATTAATTGCAAGACGCTGTTCGTTTTGCATTTATACAAATTGATAAAGTTTGTCTCCGTAAAAACTCGCATAGGACATGGAGGAGAATTATTTTGTGTCACGAAAATAATGGAAGTCGTACTGACCCGGATCGGTAACTTCGTAAATTGTTCTGCAGGGAGTAACAAGACATTCGGACCACCTTTACATTGCTTTTTCAAAACAGTTTGATTATTATTTACAAACCATTTCCTAAATTAATTATTTTTTTTATAATACTGCACATTTAAAAATATATTGCAATTTAATTGTAGGCCTAATTGTACATTTTTGTAAAACAGTATTCTCGTGTAATTATGCTTTATTATCCGAATTATTTGATTAACCGACCAATTAGTCCGGATAATCGATTATCTATAATATTTAATAAGCTTTTATGAGATTCAACACGCAGATTATACCACTGAAAATGATTTTGATGACATTTTATTTCCTTATTTTTAATCATTACAATATAAAGAACACATTTGGAAAGTTTCTAAAACCTTTTTTATTTTAATTTCTATTTTTAAGTTTAGTGGTGAGAGGTCCATAATCTTATATTATTACATTATAAGTGATATAATAGTGTTGGATCTACATTACTTTTAAAAGAACATAAAAATTTTTATATTATAAAATTAGTTTTTGCATGAAATATTATTATATAATATAAAAATAATAATATTAAAAAAATGAAATTTTATATTTACTTCCCTATGATATAATATGTCAATAAAATGGATGTAGTATACTGTATAAACTTTTCTTTTTTGTATAATAAATTTTATACTTGTATAGAGTAATACATTCTTTTCATTCATGTATTTTTTGAAACAGATTTATTTATTTATTTAATTTTCAATTGCAAAAAGTTAAACATCTACATTCTACAGTATCTAAAATTTAGATTAATGTTAGCTGTAATTTAGAATACAGCAGTGGTGTGCAGTATCTAGAAATAAGACTTATCTATCAGAATTTCAGACAGTTCCTTCTCGTTTTTATCAAAAGCGAAAATTTCATAAACGCTTCGAAAATTTCGAATTTTATATCTCATAATATTTCAGAAAATAGTACTAATTTAGTGAATTATAGTATAAAATAAATCAACGAGTTTACAGTATTAATGCAAAAATATATGCCATCATCATATATTATATTTTGTATCAAGCTTGTAACTGATGGTTAAAATTATTGTTTGTTTATATTTTTACTCTTGTCATTATTTTATGTAAGAGAAATAGAAAAAAGGAAAAAAAAAAAACACCGGAAAGAGATGGGAGGGTATCTTTTTCGTGGAATTTGTTCGGGCGTTTCTATTTATTTTTTTTTTTTTTTTTTTTTTTTTTTTTTTTTTTTTTTTTGTTCGGGCGTTTCTAATTTTTTTTTTTTTTTTATGTTAATGCCAGGAATTTTTGTTCTGATGCGCGAGAAATATATATAAAATGTATGGATGATTTTGTTTATGAAAATCTTATGTAAACCCAACATCTGAATTATTTGGCGCGATTCAAACTTCATAGACATTACGAATCGCGCCAAATAGTTCAAATGTTGGTTGAATACGTTTAACATCAATGCATACATTGATATTATACTTACTGTATATACCAGAGGTGGCCTTTGGTACCTTCAATGTGGCTCCATACCATGTAAGTTAATAGTAAAAATATGAAGCAAATACTTATTTAAAAAAACAAAATTACAGATATATTATTTTTTATCTATTGTAAAAAGTAGTAATGATCTGAAATAAACAATTTTTGAAATCATTATTAAGATTACTTGAAAAACTAATGTTGTTCTCATTGATTCAGAAAGAAAATGCGGAGAGTATTGAGATTTTCCTATGTGGTTCGTAGTGACATGAAGTTTGGCCACCTCTGTTATATACTATACTCTTGTTTGATATGCATCATAAAAAAACGGCGTGAAGCTGTCAAAAATAAGACTTTATCAATACTATATGTATTTTATATATAATAATTTATCATCATATATCTCTATAGATTTACAGTACTCTCTAGATCAGCATTTCTCAAACTATGGGTCGCGACCCCAAATGGGGTCGCGAAGCGAAATGCTGGGGTCGAAAAAATTAAATTCAAATACTTGAATTTCAGTTTATATGTAATTTCACAAATGTTCAATATTTAACGTATGACAACATATGTATTTTCAATGTAATTGGCTGATTGTATTCATCTTAAGTGTATAAATGATTTATGTATTTGTATGTTTTATTTCATATTTAATACCTGGGGTCGCGAAAAATCTCGTAATGAAAAATAGGGTCGCGAAAAATCTCGTAATGAAAAATGGGGTCGTGAATGAAAAAAGTTTGAGAAACGCTGCTATAGATGGTTCGAGTCTTGCTTTGAATGCCGTTTAGTCCGAGATGATCCGTTGCAGTCAAATTATTGTGTCTATTTTACAGAATAGAATTTAATTGAAATATATTATATAAATCATTGTGCGCGCAAGTGTCATTTAGGTGTATTTTTGTTCAAACCGTTAAGTTTATTAACAGGCTAGCAGATAATGGCGTCTAAACAGTCATCATGTGAAATTTTGCTGGGAACTGACAACAAATATATTGTACATGTTTACGAAGAAGGAGTCTTCCATTCCCGCAAAGGGGGATTTGATGGCATAGTAATTAAGCCGTGGAATGTAATATATTATTTTCCTGTAATATTCATTTTCTCATAAGAAAATTATAAGTTAAGAAAATTAATAAATTGAATAGATTTCTTATTGCTTTTGAAAGAGCATACATAGATTGTAGACAATCTAACAAAATTATAATAATATTAAACTTAATTATTTTAAGGCAACAGTTACTCTAAGAATTTCATGTATTGTAATAGAATATCATAATTAATTATATTTTTATATAATATTTGCTTAACAAAATTAATGATTTTATTTAAAATAGAAAATTTTTAAAATTCAAAATGAAAATAAATTTAATAGACATTATTAATTATATAAACACATAAATAAATCACAACAAAAATAAATCACATTTTAAGCTATTTCAGAAAAAAGTTGCATTAGTATAATTTATGGTCATAAATCGTCTTTATGTTAGAGTGGTGTAAATTTTCACTTAATACAGACTAACTAGCATAGATATGATTTATGTAAGACGTTATTCCTTATAAGAAAATTAATATATAATTAAGAAAATTAAAGTGTAATTAAAAGTTCTTGCAAATTTAAGAAAAAGTTGTTTTACTATTTATAAAATTTACTTAAAAAAGACCTTCCTTTACTTAGGAAAGAAAAATATAGAATTGAATCATCATTCATAGAATAAATCTTTCTCTATAATATTTATTTAAGATTCTTTGATTAATTTGCTTCTACCATAAAAAAATTCATAAAACTGTAACCAAGTAACCCCACTTTACGGTATTGTTTTAATATTATATTATTTTATTTTCGTAAAATCGAGGTTTTACTGTATATTTATTATAAAACGCAAGACACATATCCAGTTCTAAGATATTTATATTCAGTTGTTTGAAAGTTTATTTGTAAATTAAAGAATACATTATATATAACAAAGTATTAATGTAAAGTAATTCCTATTTTTAACTATTTTATGCATTTTTTAAGTTTTATGTTTACATAAAACCAGAGGAAAAATTTTAAGTAGAAGGGAAGGGAAAACTTCAAATTTGTGATATGTATAATATGACGAAAAATGTCGAAGGAAAGGGAGGGATCAAAAATTATTCGAAATAGCATGAAATAGTATATGGATGATCCCTAAAAATAATTCTCTCGGAAATGGATATAATCAAGACAACTTTTAAATTAATTTTTGATACTATTTTACGTACAGTGTATTTCCATTGTATATATAACTTTAAAACATACTGTAAAACATGTTATAGTTATCAAGGTATCCTAGATCCAAATGGAACTCAAAGAATCTCGGTAAAATAATCTACTATTATCCTGATTTCCGAAAGAAAGTGAGATTATAAGGTTACATTGCTCCTTGCTTGTTGTGTTTTCTCCAACAATAACTTTAGAATTACTTAGTAGATTCTCATTAAATTTGATAATGACGTATTAAAAATAAATTCGTTATTTAATTCTCTAGCTTCAATCATTTAAAAATCGCGTACATTCAAACTTATGAGATGATGTCTTAATATATCTTTAACTATTTATTAGATTTTTGTGATATTTAGTAGGAAAATCAAGCCATTGAAGATGATCTCGATGACACATTAACTCTATCTTCATCAATTTAAGAAGCTATTGTGTATTCATATTTCGAATGTTTCACCTTAATAACTTTTGAATTATTTGAATGAATTTTATAAAATTTAGCAGGATAGCCAGATCATTTATGTCTACTTTGAAATAAGATTTCAAAACACTACAATTTCATCTATTTAAAAAACGCGGACAATCAAACCTCTAAGATTTCCCTATTATAAGCATAGAACTATTTAATACACTGACGGAAAAAAAAATCCCAACACCAAGAAAAAATTATTGTAGAGTAATGAAATTTGGACAATGCATTTGTATAGTTAACATGTTTAATTGATTAAATTTTCAAGATCACAGGTTAATTTAAGCTCAAGAAAATG
>AYEL01070520.1:0-49621 GCA_000484575.1 Olivierus martensii | reverse complement strand
CCTAATACTATTTATATAAATAAATAAAAATCAAGATAAATTTCATAAATTTTGATGTTAAACATGTTCGTATTCCCATGGCCATTCAAATTCGGATGCACTGGATGACTTGCACTAGAACCTTCAATCTAGGGACCCGAAATTGATTAAGATATATAAAAAAATTAATAAATAAAATAATACAGGACCATCAAATATATTTGCATGGATCTGCGCACTTTTATTAAAAAATTCTAAAGTTATTATATTTCTTACGTATTTTATATAACAGAGGTATCAGATTCATTTTTTATGGCGGGCCACTTAAGGAACAACACAATATTGAAAGGGCCATTTTCTAAATATCCAAATTAGTTAAACTTCCAATTATTTACACTTCACGACAATAGCTCTGTTTTATAGGAAAATAAAAATTAAAAAAATTTAAGTACATTATATTCTATAAATAAAATAAAGAAAATAGATAAAATTAAGTTTATTTAATTTATTATTCGAAGTATTGAGATTTTCCTGTGTTATTTTACTCGGATAATTCTGTTTACGAATTATTACAGTAATTAAATTATGCAAAATGAATGATTTTAAAAAAATGGTTATTTGCAATGGAGCGAGTGCCAGGAACCGCATTTGACATGCCTGCTATATAATAAATTATCGTTAATAGCGAAAAGTAAGTTTTAGGCGATTTTTACTTGAAGATAATAAAAAACCGAAGGCTTTTTATTTATAAAAGTAAAAATATGTCGCCATGGCACAAACACTATATTTTCGAAAATATTTTAATGTTTAAAACTTTGTTTTTATAAGAAAAATTTGAAATATTTTCCAATAGAAATAATCTTTCTAAATAAATGGACTAAAATTCATACTGCAACAGAAAAAAAAATTAGAATTATTTTTAATAAAAGTTAAAATTACGAATTTAAACTAAAAGTAATTTTATATTCAATATTCATGTTTACGAATAATTTATTTTTAAATATAAAAATTATTAACAATTAAAATTATAATTACTATATTTAACTTAAGAAATTAAAATTATTTAAAACTAATGATATTCTTGTTCATATATTTATTCACAGTTGTTCAAAAATTTTGGTAAATTAAAATATATAATATACTCTACATGTATATTTAAAAATTTAGTGCAGAAATGTTATTAAAATTTTTTAAAATATTTTTATTTGTGAAGTTGTATTTCTTTATTAAATATATAAAAAGATTTTTATTTTTGTTTGTTTATTAAAATTTTGACACTGAAATTGATAGCTTTGAAATTATTAAATCCTTATTAACAAATATGTACCAAGCACCGAACTAAAATAAAAAGAAGAATAGCACTGGGTAAGATAGCAATAAACAATTTCAAGACAATATGGAAGGACCCAAACATTACTAAAAATACAAAAATTTATTTAATAATAATACTTATTTTTTCCATTGTGTCATACGGAGCAGAATCCTGGATCTTAACAGAAAAAGATAAAAATATTCTTGACTCCTTCGGTCTGTAATGTTAAAGAAGAATATTACGCATCCTTTGGACCGCCTAACGATCTAATAAATCAATTCTTGATGAGCTTGACATAAAGGAATCTCTATCAAACTTAGGTGAAAGGAGAATATTGTCTTAATTTGGACACATCTTCAGAAGAGGCAGTTCAAACTTTGAAAAACAACCATTCAAGGAAAGATGGAAGACTCCAGAAGAGAAACCGTTAGGCCAAACGAAGAAATTAACCAAACTATCACTTGAGCAAACAAAGACACTAATCCAATATAGAAAAAGATGGAAAAGTTTGATTCACCATGCTATGGATCTTCAAACATGAAGAAAATTTCACGCTTAACACACATTAAAATTCACATAATATCATAAGTTATATAACTGTATAGATTATACGCACTTCTCCAGTTTTTGCGACCATTTTATACTAAGAGAGTAAGATTTTAATTAGTTACTATATTTAAAACTGAGAAACTAAAGTATTAAAGTTTAATTGTTCCTTATTTTAATTCATAAATAAACATTTATACTAATAATATAGTAAATACTGTATATTTCATTATTATAATAATCTGTCAAATTTTCCTTCATTAAGTAGGTCATTTGTGCTTTATTTTATCTAAACAATTTCAGATTTCCTGACCTTAATTTCGTATGAATTATTTAATTAATACATTAGATATATATTTTAAATAGATTTAAAAAATTTTAAATGCTACGCTTCTACAATAATGTCCCTTTTAAGTTAATTTTACTTAAAATTTAAAGTTTTAATTATGATATCCTTGTTATTTATCATTATTTATTATTTTATATACTGTATATAAAAAAGCAATTATTAAAAATCGATTAAAGCTGAATCTTTGCGTTTTGTCCTAACGTCACGGATAATTATAGATGATAATTAAGGTTAAGGTTAATAATTTATATACTAATTGAAATTCTAAATGAGTAATTAACCAAAGAAAAATGCAGTATCAAAGGAAGAAGTAGGTTCATGAACTACATTATGAAACACAGCGGAAGGAAAAAGGAAGCGGGTTGGTGATTAGAATTATCTAAACCCTCTTTAAATCATTTTTGTCATTTAAATACAGTAATACCATATTTTAATTCTTCTTGTTACAAAAATGTGGTACGTGGATCCGAAACTAAAAATAAATAAAAAAATCAAAAATAAATTACTGTATTCAAGTTAAAATATTGCAGTATCATTACGTAAATATATTTTTATTAAAACTTTAAGTCTAAATGGTAGATTACATGCTAGTGCAGCCATTCTCAACCTGCGACCCGCAAAGCTTTTACGTGCGGCCCGGAACGCAGTCATGAATTTAATGAAAGCGCGGAATTCTTCTCTCACATGCAAAAAATAAAATAAAATAAAATAAAAAAATAAAAATTCTGATATTAAAAATATATATATATTTTTTTTAAATCTGGAAAAATTAGAATTTTCCTAATTTGCTAGGCCCTGCCTGATGCACTCATAAAATTTTTTCCGTGACGCCAACCAGTGCTGACTGCTGATATAGCATGTTGCGGCCCGCTTAATATAGCAAACAAATGTATGTGGCTCGGGAAAAAAAGGTTGAGAACCGCTGTGCTAGTGGAATGCGTGTCGCGTCGCATCCGGCAGCGCCTATATAGCAGTTTTTAATTAATTAATATATAAATGTCCTCCAGATCACGATGTAGAAATCAACTAACATGAATTGTTGGTTTAAAGATTCATGTTAGTCGATCACTACATCGTGGTCCCGAGAACATATGTATATATATTTATTAAAAAAAAACTTGCTATATAGGCGATGCTTCGCTGCCGAATGCGACGCGACACATCTTTCACCAGCAGGTAATCTATCATTTTGCCAACTTTACAGATTTAAAAAAAATGTTCAATTAAAATTTTAACTATTATTTATTTAAACTTTTTCGATATTTATACTGTGAATTTTATCTTATTTATTGGTGTTTTAATTTTAAAATTTAATTAAATAATGTTATTAAAAAATTATATAAGGTTATATGTACAGTATTTAAATATCAATATTCAGTGTTAGTATCTAAATGCTATATTCTACTTGAAAGACCTTTACCAATTTTAGTCTCGACAAGGTCTTCCTTGTAATCAAATGCTGAAAGAAGAAAAAGATCTACTTAAAAACTAAAGTGGTTGTTCTTTTATCAAAGTTTGAACCGTTCGCTAATTATAGATTCAATATAGCTCTTTACCTCCTCTGTGCTGACCTGAGAGCTACTACTGATAAAGGGAAAAAAGAAAGGCTTTAAAATTTATCTTCCAATAGCAGGACAGAACCTTGAAAATATTCAGTTTACAGTTAAATTTTCAGAGGATGATGTAAATATTATTTACATTTTAATGTCATAAGCGAGGTTGTTGAGGATAAGGTAATTGCCGAAAACAGAAAAATAGCCGTATATTAGTAAATGACTCAGGTTTTTTTCTAAATTTTTATCTTAATAATGTTGAATTCGAATCGATTCTGTGCTTCAGTTTTGATTATTTAATAAAATTTATTTATTTACATTGAATATATTCAGAATTTATGTCTAATATTATTATTAGTAATTTAAAGACTTCATTAAAAAATTAATTATGTAATCTATATTATCTATAAATATTTAGACTAACCAGTACTGGTTCTAGAGCTTTCAGCGCTTCGAGCGAAAATTTTTGTTGCGCTCTCTAAGTTAAAAAAAAAAAACCGTTGCTCACCGTTTAAATTATGTGTAAAAATAATTGTCTTACTATCATAATAATAATAATAATAATATACAAAATGCGCCAGCTCCTTTTGGCGCCCCTTAAATCATTGCGCCGTGAGCAGGCGCTCCGCTCGAGTCAACCCTGATACTAATGTACATAAAACTAAGAGGAGAGAGTGAATATATCCATAAATAATATATTATTATTAATAAAATTTGAAAATTTAATTTTTTTTCTCTCTTCAATGAAAAATATTTTAAAATTGTTTTAAAATATTTATTATATTAATTTTTGTCAAACATGTATATTTAATTATACATGTTTGACAAAAATTAACACTTTAACGTATTATATTACAATTTATCTAATACTGTTATTTAAAATACTTTATGATCAAAATATTACAGCTTATTATTTTCTGAAACGCTCGTTCTTCTCAGAAATATTAACATTTCTCTATTCTTAGATCAGATTTCACGGAATTAAAATAAATTGGTGTAAAATGTCCATTTAGACGGGTGTTAAGTGTTTTATATCAAATAATGAAACAAAGAAGTTTGATGTAAAAAAAGAAATGTGTGATTACCAAGTGCTTGGGTATGTAAAGTTAAACATAAGAATGCGAAAGAAAAACTGTTTATACATAATTTGAAAAATTAGAACATACTAATTACATAAAAACGGTGATGAAAATTAACTACTAAAGTTGACTGACCTATAAAAATTAAAATTGTTCCTTTACTTAAACTATTAATTAAAAAATTTAATTAATTAAGTTCGCTATAATTGTTTAAAACAGTTTCCGCGTTTTAAATTTTATTGTTATTAATATTATTAATTAAATTTCCCGTAACCATTATATTTTAGTTTTTAAAATAACTTTTTTTTTTTAATTTTTGCGAGTTTTAAAAATCTTAACTACATTAAAAGCGATATATTAAAATAATCATATCGATGAAAATAAAGTCAGCTGTTCTATAGTTGTGATGTAATAACTGATATAAATTCCTAACATTCCGACAATTAATGGAACATGATACAGCCAGCGAACGTTATCGCATCCACCTAACTCTGTTAAACGTTTGCTTTGGTCACGAACGTTCATTAATCACACCTAGCTTTAAATGAATGAAGAAAATCTGTGACATTAACTTAATAAAATTTGGAATTATCTTACAGATTCTGATTTCTGATTTCCTTATATACTGGTTTATTTTTAAGAGAAAACGATACATAAAATATAAAAAATAAAATAAAAATTCAAGTTCCAGTTGTTACTATATTTATTATTTTAAAAAGAACTCAATATGTAATGTATATAAATAATAAATATATTTTATATAAAATAGTTATATAACTTAATACCTGTGAATTATAATTTTATTTAATAATTATATAAATAAAATTAACTTAATACGTTTTAAAAATTAATCTTTTAAGAAATTTTAATTAAGAATTTCAATCTAGTGTTACAAGTTACATTTAACGCAAAAGTTTGTTTTAAAAATAACTATTGTAAAATAATAAAATATCGCTTTCAAATCTCAAAGTTCAAAAGAACTCCGGTTTAATTCATAAAGCGAATAAATATTTATTTAACAGGTATTTAAAATCCGATAATCAGAATACGACAATGATATCTTAAAAATGTCAGGTTTAAATAAGAGGAAAAAAGTTTTGTTTTTTCTTTCGGCATTTACGGCGCTTCGACCTGCGATTGTAATGTTAACCTGTTCGACGCGGGAAAGCATGCAAATTGTATTTAAAACGAACAAAGAATTTATTTCATGACTCAATTGAAAGGAAATAGTAAAAGGGTGGGTGGATTAACGGAAACAAGTATCTACGTCGAATGAAATGAGGAAGTCGATAAGAGTAGAAATATCGAAATAAGTCATTTTCTCGTTAATTATCTCTAGTACTAAGAATGTCCGCGGGAGGGTGCTGACGTAGAAAGAGAATTACTCAGAAAGCGAGGTCGTCTGCTGATTATTTACAAATCTCACCTGTTATCGTCTGCTGTAAGAGGGGTTTGTAATTAGCGTTTCACGAAGAAACGTGTCTGTTTTATTACTTCTAAAAAAAAATTAATGTTTTATAGTGTCAGTGATATATTTAAGAATTAACAACAGAAAATGCGTGTTCCGTTTATAATTGGAATTGTCTTCGTTGCTCTGGTGTGTTCTACGTTAGGACAGTTTTGGGACGTGGAGGGTGACTTTTGCAAAACTAGAAGACCAGAGAACTGTTGTCCGGATAGAGACGATAGTTGTACTGTACCCATTTTCGGAACTTTGTGTTACTGTGACCAGTTTTGTAATAGAACTAGTGCTGATTGTTGTCCTGATTTTTGGCCGGTGTGTTTAGGACGACCTCGTCCGTTGCCACTCGTAAGAGATAGTAAGTATATTTATTTTTTTATACATCAATACCCATTGTTTTATTCAAAAGTTTGTTTGGGATTAGTGATATTTCATTCAATCGAATGTTATGTAATCAGATCTATCAAAAGTTCAGACCTGTTGGAAAAAATTGCTTAAAATGTTACTTCGGGACTCTTGCAGATGAAATATCAAAAGAACTATCATAAAAGAAAAAGTTTAGAAAGAGAGAAATGACAACAAAAAAAGAATGCTTGCTTCTTTCTATTCAGACAATTCATTGTCTCCGTCTTTTCTTGGTGCATGTGAGGGAGAAAAGAAGTAAAAAAAGGTTCGGTACGCGCCTTCAATGACGTCAGTTTAAAACTGGAAACTTTTGTTCCAGTTTCTTCAAAAACTAGAATGTTTTGGGAGTTCCGTAACTTTAGCAGTATCATTAGCAAAAGTTTTTCTGTTAACAACAAACATTTAATAACTACAGTCTTTAGTTGACAACATTTAGTTGAGTCATTGTATAGTGTGCAATAAAAATACTGTATATTTAATTTTATATATACATACACATAACTAAACTTTGTTATAGGATTACGTTACCGAAACATTGATGTTATTTTATGCATTAACGCGTATTCTGCTATGTAGAAGTACTTACAAACTTCAAAACAAGTGATTTTATTATAGTCAGACCTTGATACACATGTAAAAGTTGATTATTGAACTGAAACATGATTGAGATGAATTCTTTCAATTATAGACGTCGACATTAATTTTTACTAGAAAAAGATAGAATTTGCAATATTCTTATTCAGATTATTACTAAATATTTACTACAGTTTAAGAAATAACAACTGAATTTAATAAATTGAAAAATCAATTAAATTTGAACTAATAATAAAATATTAAAATATATTTTAAATTCGGAAATATCAATAGTATAGAAATTTATAGAATTAATTGTTTTATTTTCGATAAGATATGAATGGAAAAATTTTTTAAAAGAATATAAAATCAAGACGATTTTTGAAGATTTTTGTAATTTTAAACATTTTTCTTTATAGTGAACTTTAGTCCATTTAGACAGAGAATGAAAAAGGAAACTGAAAGATCTTGAATAGTTACGCTATATGAGTTTTACAAGGAAGTTTAAATCGTTGACACAAAATAACCGCCTTTAATTTCCATTTTTATATATTCCGTCTATTGTCTTTCATATATAAACCCATTGAAATTATGTTATCGAAAATATTTTAAATCCAACACTGTTACTTCCTCATTGTTCGAAGTTAAATAGAGAAAGATCTAAGCTTACACTACTAGCATTTTTTGAATTAAAACAGAAATTAAGAGAAACAAAATATATCCGGAATTAGCAGTACTGTATAGTTATTCTAATAAAACAATTTTTCATGTTGACTCATCGTTAACAATCGCATAAATTTTATTGCTAAAGCCATAACATATAATTATTACATCATTTAACCGTTCTTTTTGAAATGATAATTGAAAATTTACTGATAATGAAATTAACAATTTAAAATATTGTTATCGCTTATCCTTTATTTATTTCAGTAATAAAATCCTATCAATGATGTAAACAACAATGACTCATCCGAAATTAGAAACGTCGAAGACTTACCGTAATATCACCTTCGCCTTGAATGACATCATTATGCAGATTAATATTACAACAGTGAATTTTTCATATAGAGCTTTCATTTTTCTTTTAACATTTAATGCAAAATAAACATATACAGTACTTAATTATTATATCACGAATATTATTAATTAAATATTTTCAATTCGTTTTTTACTGTGTATGTAATCCTATCATTTCAACATATTAAACAATTTTCAATATAAATTTTATTCGATTTATTGAAATTATCAATTCTCTCATCTACAGAAATAGCAAGAATTTTGTGAACGATTACAAAGATAAATTATCTCACTAATCCGAATTCATTTTATATTCTCTCGATTATACTCTCGAGTTTGGATGAAAGAATCGTTTTAGTTGTCTTGCTAGAACATAAGGACTTTCAACTAATGTACTTAACAGTAACGCTTTACTAAATCCATTTTATCCCGAAGGCAAATATTAGACGACCTTCTACCGAAGGACACGGTATACATCGAACGCACAATTTAAGCATTGTAACAAGTCCAGTAGCATAACATTGGGAAGAGTTGAATGAACTCGGGCCAGATTGGACCGGTCCGCTCTATGACCTTTCTTACCTTCGGGTTTTCTCGTCAACTTGTCTCTATTGTTTCGGTTTTGGAATTCATCTGGGATCTCAGTTGATAACGGGTCCGACGAAGAGATCCTTATGAAATAACCTTGAATATAAGTGCAAATTCTCCAGTCTTGATTGCTGAAACAGATTTACATTACGTAATCTATTGTTAAATTTTTATTTTTAACTGTAAGCATTATTCAATTTCATCAATATTGTACATTATTTTAAGATTACAGTATATTGGTTTAATAACAGAACAGAAAGAAATATCTTTCCATATAAATTGATTATATATATATATATATTTTTTTTACTATTAATTAAATAAAAATAAATTTTTTTTTCATTTATGTTCTGAGTTTTATATCAATATTTTGTAATGAAAGATATTCTATATATATATATATACTTGTCAATTATGTTCATTTCCTTGATTTCAGTAAAAAAAAAAACTGTAATAATTTATGTAAACCTTATACTGAAATAAATAATTTTTTGGATTTCTAAACAAAATATTTTTCATGAAATTAGTGACTAATTTTTAATTTATATTTCAGAAAAAAAGATTTAGATAATTAATATTATGACAATACTATTTCTTGCAATTGAAAAATTGCAAAAATTTTCTTCGTATTTGATGCTGGAAAATTTCAAAATTGAATCAAGGAACATTTTTTGAACACTATTCCAATATCATAACTAGTTAGTTTTATCCTTTTTTTCCCGGATGTAAGAGATTTATTAATAGCCGAATTTCCACTTAAAATACTTATTGTATCTCAGTTATACATAAATAGGAACTCTTGTCGTTTCTGGAATCGATCTTCAGTTCTTTAATTTAGAATACTTCTGAAATTGACTTGATTGATAACCGAAAAAAAAAATTTTTTTTTGATTACTTCCGCATAAAACATATCAGTTTTTCAATGCAGGGTGAATAGCACAGTATCCCTGTAACCGGTAATCGGTAGAATTAAAAAAAAAATTAAGGTTTCCTCCCACGTGAGGTGTATTCACCTGCTCTTGATATCATCATTTCCGGTTTATATAAGACGCTATATTAAATAACATTGTCATTTTACTTAATATAACCTCTGGAAAATTTCAGCATCACTAAATTTTTTAATTTCAATTTTGATAGCAATAAATTAAATGGGAATACATATCTGTATTTAATATTGTTTACGAACAATTGAAAGTTCATTCACCTGATAATTTCAGGTTATTGATATGCTATCCGATCTCCGTCAATCATATCGAGTATTTTCGTTAATCAGTAAGGGAGGAGAATTTTCTCTGAATTCCAAAAGCTGTTGACATGCGACAGTCGTAATTTTATTTCCCTGTTTGGCCCCAAAGCTAGAACATAATTCATCCTAAAGATCAGGGGTTATTTAGTAATTGGTGTCTTGACTTATAACGGGACAATAACTAGTTGGAACATTGAATAGAAACGATATTATTAATGTCAATGTCTAAAGTTACAAATGAGATACTAAATGATACCTCTCTCTTCTTTTTAAATAGAATGCTTACATGAAGGAAAGTCATATCAAAGTGGTCATAGTATCCAAGTGAATTGCAATAAATGGTAAGTTAATAAAAAATACTTTTTATTCTATACAACTATGAATTTTTTAAATTGCTTTATAAAGCTGAAAATGAACTTCTTAACCAAGAATAAAAGATAGTAGTCGTGGTTATATGAATAATTATAACTTTATTGAAAATTTTTAGGATGAACTTGATTAAAAATATACACAATATATAGTACATGTACATGTATCTTATATTTAACTTATCATTATGTCAAAGAATTAAGTCAATGGAATTATAGTATATTTTTCTGATTTGCACGCCCAAAGTTGCTCTAAATTTTCAAAATAACATTATTTCTGGTTATAAAAAAGTTACACATTTGTTGTTCTACCCACACATTCGAGTTTGTCTATTGATTTCCTGTTTATATCCTCACTCGGTCAAGAAAGAGGTTGTAATTGATGTAAACCACTGTTAGGTCGTCACCCTTTCGGACCATTTTGATGTATAAAAATTGTTATACTATTTTTCTATATTTAAATTTATGCAATTGGAACGATCTTAATCAACACAAATAGGTTTTCTTTCTCTTTGATAGTTGTGGTTTCTATGTACAATTCCATATTTGGAGGTAAAGAATTAATATTTTTTATATGAATATAAAATAATTAAAAATAAACATAAAATAAAAAATTTAAAATGTTTACAAACACTTTAAAAATATATTAAAAAAAATCTGTTATTTATATTGAAATATAAATTCATATCAAAATGTTTAAGGTTAAAATAGTTGGTTTAAAAATAAAGCTATTAATAATAACTCAAATTTACAAAAATATAGGGCCTAATAGTATTTATATATATATATAAAATTTATTTTGGCAAAAATATTGAGAGAAAAAATAGAAATGCTAAAAAATTTTCTTTTATGAATTATTTTGAAAATAATTAATCATTGTAAGAACTATCAATTAAGACCACTTTGTTAGGCATATCTTTTTGTTTGTTAAAGCATATTTTTTAAAACGAAATTTCAAAATTACTGTTTCTAACATAAATATTTTTAAATGTTTGAAAAGCGAAAAACACTTAAGAATAAGTAATAAAATGTTTGAATCTTCTTGAGATTAGAGTAGGCTGATTATAATTAAATATCAAATAACTAAGATTTTTTCAACTAGATAGAAAGAGTTGTTTCTTTTCTAAAGCTGGAATAGTTTGATGTCTAGTGAAATTACTGGAAAAGTAATATATTATCTATCGTGGGATTTTAGGATCTGACATCAGGAGATTTCTTAATAACTTGATGAAATAATATAGGCAGATCAAATCTATTTGATTTTTTTTTTCTTTTTTATTGTATTAAACTACAGAGTATTAAATCACAAAATTTTTTTTTACGATTTGATCAAATATAAAATTAAAACGTTGAGATTTAGTTGTTAAACTTAAAAGCTTTAAGTAATACTGTACATTGCATGACATGATCATTTTATTATTATTACATCTTATAAAATATTAATTATTTTCTTAGATTTGTACTAGTCTGATATTTTTTCATATTATAATGCGAATCTTGCTTAAAATGTTAATTTGCTGAGCTGTTTAGTTTAATTAATAGCCTTTTAATTTTGTCTTGAATCTTTTTGAAAATGTTTTATAAGTTTATATTACTTTAAAAATATTTTTGTAAAATGATTATGCTTTGGGTAAAAAAACCTTAAATGATATTTAAGGTTCCATTAATCTAATTCTAACAAGTAAGTTTAATTAATAAGTGGTTACTGTATTTGATCATCATCTGACATCAACTTTGAAAATACCCTTCGTAGTTTATGAAGCGTAGTTTTCGAAAAAATAGCTTTTAAATAATCTTATTTTATTCCGGAAATTGATTCTTAAAGTTACAGCGACTGGAATTTTGATGGTAACAATCCTTGTAATAAGAAAGTGACAGTGATGTTGATTTAAAATTTTTTGTACCATGCAATTAAAATTTATAAACATTGGTATTTTGTCATCATATTAAAATAGTTTCAATTATTCGAGCTAAAGGAAAACAATCCCGGGTAATAATGTTAGAAAATGAACTGTAAAGTTTCATTTTGATAAAGTTATCACTTTTAAATTGACAAATAATTCGTTAGAACAATGTTCATTATTTAAGAATTTACATTAAAATATCATTTCTCTATATTTGTTTCTATTTTTAGTTTTTCAATTCTACAATTAATAGATACAAAAGTATGATCTTTTTTTACAATCACCAATATTCATTTTATATCTTACTTGTTAGTATTCTTATCACTTATTATGATATATTCTCTAAAATATTCATCATTCTACTTTCAATCACTCAATCTTTGGCCACTTTTGCTGTCTTTATCTTGTTTATGAATTAAATAAAATATGATTGTTAACATCCAAAGAATTTGAATGTCACGAACCTCATTCAATTCGGATGTGTTTTGAATTATTTTCGTTCTAAGGTTTTTAATGCCATTGTCGTGGCGCAAGATTTAAAAATTTTTCGAGGAAATTTTTTTATATTTTTAATCTGTTAATACCAGTGAAAATTTTCACTAAAGAGTCGTGAGAAGACATAAATAGCTTTTGTGCTGATCTAATTTATATGGGAAATGGGTTTTTATTCATATTATTAGCTTTTTTTATAATTTACATTTAAAAATGATCTGTCAATAGTTGCATTTTTCAGTTTTATTGCATTTTTTTCGGATATGATTCCTCGATTGAAATATCATTTAGGCATTTAATACCTATTTTATCCGCTATAGCAAATTTTACAATGTCTGTTACAATATTTATGCAAAATGACTTTTAATTCAGGTAAAATTGGATTTTATTATTTCAATATGCATTATCAAATATTAATATATTTCAATGTGCATCATTTAAAATGAATCTGTATAAACATTAGATCTAGAAATTATAAATTGTTTATATTGATATCTAATTTAATAAATAAATGAAAAATGTTTATTTGTATATCCTTATGTCTATTATTTTATCATACCTATGATTACAAAAAAATGTACCAGATCACGTGTTTGGCCTATTTAAAGTTCAATTTTGATATTTATAGAATATATTTATACTATGTTAAAATTTTAAGTGTTTATTACATATCAATTCTTCAAATTATTTCAGATCTGGCGGTCTAGTGAATCGAAAGATCCATATATAATTGTTGCCAAAAATATAGATTTTTCTTGAGGTTTAAATTATATATTTAACTCTCTTATTGCTGAGATTTTATAAATTTAAAGCAATGATTTATTTTATTGAATTAATCTGTCTCAAATTAGATGATCTCTTTTGTTGTTATTTTCTATTTTTCCTAGCATCATTTTTATATTTTCAGTAAACATAAATTTCTCATGATATACAAAATAGAATAGAGTATTATAGTCTTAGTTTTGTCATTTGGGCTTCTAGCAATTAATATGGCTTGATTTGAATCTATAATAATTTGTTTTTTAGAAGGTTCATAGTATTCGTAAAATTCTCCGATATCATATATATATATAGGAATGTATATTTTGAATGAATTGATTTTATTTCTATCAACTTTCTTTACTGTTCTTACTAGTTATCTATCTAACTATTATTTTCTAGTTTTCACAATCATATTTAGCATTCGGTAAAACCACTTATATACAATAGTTTTTCCGAATTCAGAAACACATTATTGCACTTCAGACTTTTTAAATTTATTCACAACTGTTTTTCAAGCTTCAATCTTATGATAGCTTAGACCAGTGATTCTCAACCTGGGCGATATCGCCCCCCAGGGGGCGTTCTCGTTCTCAAAGGGGCGCTGGAACAAAAAGGGGCAATCGGGGGGCGATAGACAACCAAAAATTGTACACAGTAGTTTGTGCTTTTTAAATATTTCTTTTGATCAGCCATTTAATAAACCTAACTTTTTTCTGCATTTACGTCCTGAGTTTTATATCAATATTTTGTAATGAAAGATATTCATCCAGAAACAATTATCGGTTCCATTTCTTTTAGAAACTGAGGAAGGCAAGCGTATGGTAATAAAAAAAATGCCTTTCTCAGGGAAAAATGTTATATATATATATACATGCTTCGTCCAAGTCTTACATTCGACCTTGTGCTTTGGTGGATTGAGTTAAGATAACGGGGGGCACTCAGAACAATCGTATTCACCCAAGGGGGCGCTAGGCTCGAAAAGGTTGAGAACCACTGGCTTAGACGAATCTCTAATTTTTTTTGATGATAGAACTATAAAATCTCTGATAGTTTATATTTCTTCATTATTCAATGTGAAGCTGTATAGTATTTGATTAATTATTATTATTCTAATCCTTTCCATGGTCCGTTCGTCAGCGCGATTACACAAATAATTAACCTATTTGAATGAAATTCATATGTGTTATTGGGATTTATTGGAGAACCAAGCCGATTGAAAATGATCGATATCGGCTCAATACTGTATTATTAATATATTCACATATTTTGGAGCAATATCTTGTGAAACTATCACTTTAGCTGAATGAAGTTTATATATTACTAAGAATATACTAACAATGTAAGTGTTACTACATTAAGCCTGTCTACGACAAGGAAAGGTAAATCATTGCTCTTGTAGAGAAGCAAATATTTATGGCAGATGATCGCTATCTTTTTCTCAACAAATTATATTTTTCAATCTGTTGATTACTAAAGGTTAGAATTGAAGCCCTCCCATAGGATGCTCACATCAAAGGATGGCAGTCTGTTCAGAATAGCAATCAATCGATGGCACGAGGTCAGACCGCCCTTAGGGATGGGATCCAGATTCGAGCTTAGGACTTCTAGATGGAAAGCCATAGTGTTTCCAGATAGCCAATCCAACCAACCAAAAAAAAAAAAATAGATAGAATAAATTAAAATATCTGATGATCCAATTAAAATGACGATCCAATATGGTTGACCGAAATTCAATTTCGGTCAACCATATTAGATCGTCATTTTAATTCGAAAAAATTATCATCAGATTCCTATTCTGCAATTTCAAATACCCCATATACCTATTTTCGTCAAAATAAGACCAACATTAAAAATCCATCAAATTTCGCATTACCACTGTTGTGATCCTTTTTGAGCATAAATTTTTTCAACCAATATGTGAAGGATATTTCCTAACATAAACACTCAAGTGGTCAAGAAATAGCGATTTTTAAAGCCATAAATTGAACATTGGAAATTTAATTTCCCCCTTTCATATCTTTTTGAGATGGAATTTCGAGTTGTCATATTTTTTCTGAACAAATTCAGTGGTCCCTCTATAACATTGCCAAATTTCAGCTTTTTAGTTCATAGAGAAGTATTAAAATTTTTTGCTGGCATACTTATACAGTATACACAGTATATATTAAGCTTTATATATATATTGGGATCTTTTAAGGAATCAAGCTTATTGAAAATGATTGAGATTGGATTACATATGACTTGATGTTTGCTGCTATCAAAACGTTATCTCATGCAAATATTATCAGGATTTGAATTAAATTCAAATGTATTATTAGGATCTGCTAGAAAGTTGTGTGCTAAAAATCAAAATCGATTCACTTATTATGAATAATAACGACGTAGATGATCGGACAAATGGAAGGACACATAAAGTAATTATTATCTTTATAAAATATTGAACTATATATCTAAAATACTTTCAAATGACTATATCATTCATATATGATAAACAGTTTAAACAAGGAGTCGGCAACGCGGTGCCCGCGAAGCAATTTTTAAGTGCCCGCCATTCAAATATTTGAAATCTAAATTTTAAATATTTGAACAATAAATACGCTTAGTTGTAATGAATAATTTTAGTAAAAATTCTTTACAATTGCGCACTGATTTTATCTTCACTATTTTAACAATTGTATGAATTGTACAATTAAATTTCGACGTAAACTGAATCTTGGCGACATCTATATAATACTAGATGACTAGATGAATCAATTTTCGAGTACTAGAGACATTTTATGCCGCATATAGTGAACTATTTTCTGTCCCCATATCCTCGTATACTCTATCCAGCCACTGCGTGCTATAGTGCTCGCCGAAATTCCCATGGTGCCCGCCTAACTCCCGAATTTCTGAAATATGCCCTCCTATTAAAAAAAGGTTGCCTACCCCTGGTTTAAACGATATTGGCATTTTAATGTTTCCAACGGCTCTCAATTTGCAATTCGACCATATTAAAACTGTAATAATTAATTGGCATATAAATTTGGATAATAAGGAATGAGCCCCTAAAGTTTGAATATTCTGCGTTATTTGGTTGTCAAGATATCACTGATGAATAGAAGACTAACTGATTACTGTACTCATAGAAATATTTTTATAAAATTGGCTAAAAATATTCAAGATAAAGCTTTGGAAATTATAATGATTGAAATTCCTATGCAGTGGTGCCTCGCAATTCGACGTCCCGCAATTCGACATTTGAGTTTCGCGGGTTGGCGCATGCGCGTGAATGGAATTGTGTGATGTCATTTGCTATTTGGTAGTTCTTTTTGGGCTACTATATATCTAATCAAGCTTATTGAAAATGATTGAGATTGGATTACATATGACTTGATGTTTGCTGCTATCAAAACGTTATCTCATGCAAATATTATCAGGATTTGAATTAAATTCAAATGTATTATTAGGATCTGCTAGAAAGTTGTGTGCTAAAAATGATCAAAATCGATTCACTTATTATGAATAATAACGACGTAGATGATCGGACAAATGGAAGGACACATAAAGTAATTATTATCTTTATAAAATATTGAACTATATATCTAAAATACTTTCAAATGACTATATCATTCATATATGATAAACAGTTTAAACAAGGAGTCGGCAACGCGGTGCCCGCGAAGCAATTTTTAAGTGCCCGCCATTCAAATATTTGAAATCTAAATTTTAAATATTTGAACAATAAATACGCTTAGTTGTAATGAATAATTTTAGTAAAAATTCTTTACAATTGCGCACTGATTTTATCTTCACTATTTTAACAATTGTATGAATTGTACAATTAAATTTCGACGTAAACTGAATCTTGGCGACATCTATATAATACTAGATGACTAGATGAATCAATTTTCGAGTACTAGAGACATTTTATGCCGCATATAGTGAACTATTTTCTGTCCCCATATCCTCGTATACTCTATCCAGCCACTGCGTGCTATAGTGCTCGCCGAAATTCCCATGGTGCCCGCCTAACTCCCGAATTTCTGAAATATGCCCTCCTATTAAAAAAAGGTTGCCTACCCCTGGTTTAAACGATATTGGCATTTTAATGTTTCCAACGGCTCTCAATTTGCAATTCGACCATATTAAAACTGTAATAATTAATTGGCATATAAATTTGGATAATAAGGAATGAGCCCCTAAAGTTTGAATATTCTGCGTTATTTGGTTGTCAAGATATCACTGATGAATAGAAGACTAACTGATTACTGTACTCATAGAAATATTTTTATAAAATTGGCTAAAAATATTCAAGATAAAGCTTTGGAAATTATAATGATTGAAATTCCTATACAGTGGTGCCTCGCAATTCGACGTCCCGCAATTCGACATTTGAGTTTCGCGGGTTGGCGCATGCGCGTGAATGGAATTGTGTGATGTCATTTGCTATTTGGTAGTTCTTTTTGGGCTACTATATATCTAATCAAGCTTATTGAAAATGATTGAGATTGGATTACATATGACTTGATGTTTGCTGCTATCAAAACGTTATCTCATGCAAATATTATCAGGATTTGAATTAAATTCAAATGTATTATTAGGATCTGCTAGAAAGTTGTGTGCTAAAAATGATCAAAATCGATTCACTTATTATGAATAATAACGACGTAGATGATCGGACAAATGGAAGGACACATAAAGTAATTATTATCTTTATAAAATATTGAACTATATATCTAAAATACTTTCAAATGACTATATCATTCATATATGATAAACAGTTTGAAAATTAACACAAACACGGGCAAACACCAAAGGTGTTGTTTGTGTTAATTTTCAATTTTACATTTTTCAGAAAGTAAAAAATTTGTAATTATTATTGTGTAAATGCCATAGATTCTCAAAGTTCCAATGTTAGTGTCACATAATTATATGTTTTATAACAACTTTTAATATCATATCATGTGATATCTTGTGACAGAATTTAATAGTTTGTGCATGATCTGATCATCTTGTAACTCTATGTGTTTTTTTCTTGATTTACTTGTTTCAATTGTTGAATTCATATAAGATTGTTAATATCCTAGCATTTAAATTTGCTTAATGTTGTATAAAGTGTTTAGGACAGTAAAATTAATATTTTTATTTAAGAATAGAAGAATAATACATATTTGTTAATATTGTAAATGTGCATATAATAAGTATAAAAATGAGACTGTTAAGGTTAGGTTAATTAGATTATACCACCATATCCTCATGGGATATACTATGTCTGGTGGCGGCCACTTGTAGAGCCCATCACAGGCTGGCCAACACCCGTGATGGGGTCAACCGGATGGTTGAAGGATGGGGTTCAACGGGCCGGGCCCAGACCCCTCCTGAAAAACTGGAGGTGTGGGACCCGGATCCTCCAGGGTGGTAAGCCAAAGCTTTACCATGCGGCCATCCGGCCGACGAGACTGTTAAGTAGTAAGTTGTTCTTGAAAGCTCTAATAGCAAAATTTTCTGTAATATAGACTTTTTGCTAATAAATTTGAACCAGAATACAAGATACTGGATTAATAAATAACGCGGCCATCCGGCCGACGAGACTGTTAAGTAGTAAGTTGTTCTTGAAAGTTCTAATAGCAAAATTTTCTGTAATATAGACTTTTTGCTAACAAATTTGAACCAGAATACAAGATACTGGACTAATAAATACATATTCAAGATTTTGACTATTATTTTCAAAGATTAGGAAAAATCTCATCAAACATAGATATAGTGATCATATTTCAGAGGTTCAATTTCAAGAAACGATTTTTCATGTGTAACTGCAATATCCTTTTAATACCATTTTATACTATTCTTTGTCTTTTAAATATTGTTAAATTCCTCAAAAGACTAAGATATTAAAAGCATTATTTAAATAAGTTTTAAAATTTAATATATTAGAACTTCGTTTTTGATTATTCATTTATAATTCTCAATAATGCTACCAACAATCCCTTCTATTAATTGTAAATAATAGATAAAATTTATAGATCAATAAATTAGATTGCATGTGTTAGTCACAAAATTAAAACTTCATTGATAAATTTTTTCCATAATGTATTCCATAATTCCATTATATATAATCCAATATATAAAATTACAACTTCTTTAGAAACAATATAGAACAGCACAATTCAGTCTACAAACTTTATCATAATTTTATTTAGGTGAGGTGATTGATATAGAAAGCAGTTGTAAATTATACAACTGCCTTCTACACAGACTGCCTCACTATAGTAGTGGAATTTTTATTAGGTAGTAGTTATAACATAGGGTAAAATAAATTTTAAATGTACTATAGTTATTTGCTTCCAAAAAAATTAGCAGTTTAAAATCTGAGATTGCACCTTATAGATGAAATTATATTCTAAATTTTTCAAGATGGTATTTTACAATGACTGTGTTCCAAATTTTTTGGGACAGTCTCAAATATAAGTGGTGCATTCCACCAACCCAATAAAAAGCTGAAAAAATCCAGAATTTCATCCATAAAGTGGCAATTTCAGACTGGTGCTACTTTAAAAAGGTCAAAGATTCAAGACTATTTAAAATCTGGGTTTATTCTATTATTCTCTCTCATCTGCATTACTGTCTTTCTGTATACAGTTCTACCACTTATTCACAACTTAAAAAAATTGATAATGCCATTAGTTATACAGTGAAAACAATTCATAATATACTCTTTGCTCAATATTCTAATAAACAAGATCTTTATGATTTGTTAAATATTAGGCCAGTGCATGATATACTCATTTCTTCAGACATTAAAAATATTTCTAATTATATATGTGGAAAACTCCCATCTTCTGAGATCCAGTATAATGTGCCTCAATTTTTTGCTAGAAAATACAAATTTCTATATATACCTAATTTTCATACTATTAAATACAAAAATTCTTTCTTTTTAAGAGCTGCAACTAACTGTAATATGTATCATTCTTAACTGTTTTTTTTTTTTTTTTGTTGGATTATCTGTTTACAGGGGGCTCTTATTGTACTCTACTGAACGTTGAGAGAAAATAAATGAGTATGAGTATATGCATATAATATACTGCACTAGAAGGTTTTTAATAATAATAATTGAACGTTGAGAGAAAATAAATGAGTATGAGTATATGCATATAATATACTGCACTAGAAGATTTTTAATAATAATAATAATAATCCTTATAACTACAATAACAAAACTATTAGTATTTTTTAAATAGAACTGCACTCAAATAAAAATAAATTATATTATTATTACTTTTATTACATTACACTATGACCAAGCAATAGTGTTGTTTGGACAAAGTAAATAATAAAAGAAAAATTTATTTACAATTAATGCATGAATAAACGTATATTATTTACATTTTTAACTGGGTTTTGTATATTTATCATTAAATAATTAAAACAGAAAAATAAAAATTATCAATTACAATATAATGGCAAATATAATTATTGACAAGATTTAATTAAAAATCATTAAGAATAATTAATATTTTTCCATAAATTTTCACTAGCCTTGTATCTTTAATAAGAATTAAAAAAGGGTAACAATTAGACATTGTTGGAGTTTTTTTGGCACATCAGCAACAAAGGCTATAGTGCATCAGGAAGTGGTAACTGTAGTTTGTCAAGATTGATGTCTTGGGAAAGATGATGATCATAACAATTAGACATTGAAGAAAAATGTTATTGATATTATAATTTTGTTTTCTTTTTATAACTTATAAAATAACAATAAACTTTTTACTATTATATAAAAAGAAAAACAAATTTAGTGCATTACTAATAGCACAGTTTATCTGCCGTAATGTTTATCAACAAGTAAATATGAAAATTTTGGAACACTTAACAAATATTGCTATGTTTAAGTTATATATAAAAAAAAATTGAGTAATACAAGTCTTATCAATTTTGATGATGATGATGACAATGACAGATTTTGTTAAAATTTAGAATAGAGGTAATCTCTATATAACAATTTCAATACAACATGCTTTAAAAAATTAAAAAAACAATGTTATATGAAATTTATTGTAATTTTTTTTGTAATTCGGATTTTTTGTGTGTGAAGGGGGGTCCCCCTTCACACACCTTTAAAAAATTAAAAAAACAATGTTATATGAAATTTATTGTAATTTTTTTTGTAATTCAGATTTTTTGTGTGTGTGAAGGGGGGTCCCCCTTCACACACACACACAGTTATAACAGGAAAAAATTTTTCCATATTTCCATTCTTTTTTGAGAATCTCTGTTGCTGACTTGCTAGCCATTATGCAAAAAAAAAATTATTTGGAAATCCTTATATTTTATGATTTGTTTATCTGAAAGATGCATAAAATTCAACAGAGAATTTCAAAACTACTTAGCTCTATATCATAAAATTTACAAAAATTTATCAATGAAAAAAAGCAAGAAACATTACTGATTTTTTTAGAATATGCAGAAGACACAAAATATAAATGTTACAGAAGAAAATTCAAAAGATGAACATATTCTGCAAAAGAGAAAATATTCTTGTTTGACTGTGCTTGCCAGCAATGAAGAGAAAGAAAATGAATGTACATTTTCTGATTATCCTGTTAAAATTGAGATTTATTTCAAAAATTTTGTTTTACTTTTAACATTTATATGGATATAACAAATCATAGTATTTTTTCCACATCAGTGTTTTATTTGCAATATGTCAATCATATTTTTGTTCTCAATTTTGATCCTCCTCAAAATATTACTACCCCAATAAACCAACAAAACTATATATATATATTTTTATAAATAATATATTATATAATTTTACCATTACCTGATTACTAAATATTTTAATAATTAGAGGATTAGATGCTGCCTCTTTTTGATTAATAAATGTCCAAGAAAGATATTATTTACAGTATATTCATAAGCTGTAAAAGTAATTCCACAAAAATGCGATGATAAAAACTAATAATTAGAAGTGGTTACTAGTATAATTTAAAATAAAATGTTTTTATAAATCACAAATAATGTTGAAAATTTTACACTGCCAAACTTTAAATACTAAATAAACAAATAACACTCTTTCAAAAAAGTTTATTATACTGTGGTAGTGAATATAATATAGTGAATATATATAATGAATAAAACTATTACTACAGCATTAGCACAACATGCATTAATCTTGGATTTTGATGTGGATTGGTGTAACACTAAATTGCTACATAAAGAACTAGACCCCAAGAAAGGGAGAATCGCAGAAACAGTAACGATCTTTACTAATCGCAGCTTGAACAGAAAACCAATTAGCAAATTAGACCCTGCTTTGATAAATAACGCTTGAAAATGGTGTAATATCCCTAAACATTAATTAATGCTGTTTTATAGATCTGTTAAATTGTTCATCTGTTACGCACAAAATTTTTTCCTGTAAATAGTTGTTGGTTAATGTATAATACGTAATCGTAATACATTGTTAAATTAATTTTAGTATTTATCTTATTGTAAATATGTTTATATATTTTTGTGTATAAAATGTTAATCTACTATTGTTATAGCAACACCTTTTAAATATCCGGAATTCAGACGTTCTATAGAACACTTGTGTAGTTCATTAACTTTGTATAGCTGATGAGGATTGTTTGCAATTGAAAGTGCTACTACAATATAATAAACTTTTTTGAAAGTGTGTTTTCCTGCCTAAGAGCTGTTATTTGTTTATTTAGTTTTTATAAATTTAATTTAAATTCAATATGCTAATCATTTGAGAAATAAACTTATCATAATATAGATAAAAACAGAAGTATAATTTAAAAGCATTACATGACTATAAATTTTACTGTTTAATCTTTTCAAATCATTCAATTTAATTAATAGGTCTTTTAAAATATCTTTATAAAGAAATTACGTGTTCATTGTAATTTATCACACACTTTCCTGTTGTCTTCTTCTCGTGTATTTCAACCGTTTAGCGACCATTCGTATTTTTGCATTTTTTGACTGCACCATTTTGCGAGTGCCTTCTCCACTTTATACGTAGGAGTGTTTCTTCTTTCTATCATCGGCCTTATTCCTATCGGTTCTTTGTGTGTCTTAATGAATGCAAACATTCTCGGTGGTTTGGCTGATATCACTCTTGAATTTCTTATGAATTTTGGGCATTTTTTATGTTTAAGAATTTTATCTAGCCTCTGTATTATTCTATCTGTAGGATCCTCATCTAGCATCGTCATCGATGATGTTTCTATGTATTCATTTATGTAGCCCATATATTCTTCTTTTCTTATAAGCACTACGGCTTTTGATTTATCGCTAACATCTACAGGGCAGTTCTTAGAGGCTTTAAACGAAGTAGGCTCGATTCCAAACGAAATAATGGAAGTGTATGATTTCGAGGCATATCCCTCTATAAGATTAGAACCGGCATGTCTGATGCTATACCGAATGCTCTTAGAGAATCTCCCAGATGAAGAGAGAGACCCTAAACTACTACGAAACTTATGTCACCTGCTAGTACACGAAGCATTTTTCCAGTTCCAAGATATGTTTTATAAACAGACAATCGGGGTGCCAATAGGAAGCCCACTAGCAGGGATATTGGCAGAACTAATAGTAAGAAGAAAAGAATCAGAAGTGTTCCACACGCTGTTAACAACAGTAAAACTATACAGAAGGTACATCAACGATGTAATAATTATAAGAGAAAAGATGAACAACCAAATTAACGTAGAACAACTATTCCGAGATGAAAGTTTAGGGCTTACCATTAAGAAAGTGAGAGAAGATGAGCACGAAATTAATTACTTGGACATTAATGTAAGAATAGTAAGAGGCGATTATCAGACAAATGTATATAGAAAGGGCACATATGTTCCTCTTTTCATCCATAAAGAGTCGAGAAAGCCTTGGCACACAAAAATGGCTGCTTTCAAGGCTCTACTCTATAGAATTAAAACACACTGTACTACAAGGGAGAGCATTAACCAAGAGTTGGAATGGATCATGCAACAAGCCGAAGCCCACGGCTATAACCAGAACATAATAATGAAAATGTGGTACAATATTGAAAGAAAAAATGGACACAATAACAATAAACAAGGTTATAAAGAAAAATGGAGAGAAGAAGAGTCCCCATATATTATGGAGACAAATCCAATTAGTATGAAGTATAAAGACAAAATACAAAAAGCGGCAGGAAGGAAAGTGGTGTTCACAAGGAGAAATATAGTTTTCAATCTCACTAGAAATGATAAAGAAAAAAGAAAAATGCTAGACATGCCAGGGGTTTACCAAATACTGATAGAAAATAAAGACAGTAATAGAGAAGAAATCTACATAGGATCCACCGCTAGAACACTCAAAAAACGAATCGAAGAGCACCAGACGGACCAAGAGAAAGAAAAGACAACAGCCCTAACACAAAGGTTAGGTAGTTACGATGTGACACCGAAATGGGAAGACTCAAGAAATCTACATAGGATCCACCGCTAGAACACTCAAAAAACGAATCGAAGAGCACCAGAGGGACCAAGAGAAAGAAAGGACAACAGCCCTAACACAAAGGTTAGGTAGTTACGACGCGACACTGAAATGGGAAGACTCTAAACTATTAAATAAGATAAAGAACCCAGAAAAGCTAAGAATAGCAGAGATGGTTGAAATACACGAGAAGAAGACAACAGGAAAGTGCATGATAAATTACAATGAACCAGAAAAATTAAGCTTAGCGTGGCAATTTTGCTGTAAAGGTGGGACTATATAAACAACTTTGCGAAAGTGAAAATTATGCTTTTAGATATTTAAAAACTTTATATTCGTAGTAAATGTGCTGTTGGTGGTATAAAGTATAGTATCTATGCAAACTAATTAGTAAAAAAGCGCCAATAATTCTTTTCTAAAAATTCTTTTAAATTTTAAACCTCTAGAACTTTAGAACATTAGAATTTAGAATATAACTGATATGTAAATAATGATGATTGTTCTTATTAATGGTCTGTTGAATAAGTTGAAATACTGAAGAGGGCTCGCGTGAGCCGAAAGTAGTTTATTCTCAATAAATCTAATGTTATAAAAAAGACTTATTGGAGCTAATTTTATCCTGCTTAAAGAGCTGAAACGTTATTGTTAATTAATTTAGTTTTTTCTCACAATATAATAGTGAAACAATATTAAATGAGGCAACATTAAATGAGAAGCCATTGTATATTATTGGTTATAATGAATTAAGATTATTCTTACTTATTCCTTATAATGACTGAATAAATAACAATAAGAATTACAAATTTCACATAGCACCATAATTATATAAGACATAGTCAATAGTTTCTGGAGCTTCTCAGTTAAAAATATAAATATACATTTTATTTATTTATTAATATACTATGTTTCTTTCAAAATAATTCACTTTAGCCTCTAAACAATGTTTCCACTGTAGAAATTGTTCATTGATAGCATGTTTGTAATAATTTTTATCAATGTCTCTTAGAATCTTGCTTGCAGTTTGTTAAACTTTTTTTGAATTTGCAAAGCATTTTCCTTTTACATCTGTTTTCATTCTACTAAATAAAAGGAAATCACATGATTCCAAGTCTAGAGAATATGATGGATATGGAACAACAGACACGTCATATTTTGCCAAAAATAATTTAAAAAGTAGAGAGCTGTGATATTCAATTGAATATATTTTGACAGATGTTTTAGATAATGTTTAAAATATCACTTATACATTATTATAGAGCAGAAATACAATTAAAAAATTAATATTGCTGGCAAATGTCTGTTTAATGAGATCCATTAAAAATAATTTTTTTTAACTTATTTAAATACTTTTTAATAAATAAGTTCCAAAAATAATTGGCTGTACCTTTTATATAAATAACTATATTAAAAATAATACAATATTTGTATATCATTCATTTTAAATAAGTGAATAAAAATTTATTACTTTATATTTGTTTTGAAATTCATTATTTTTCCTTAAAATCTTGTTTTATAACCTTTGATATATACAGACAATCCCAAACTTATATTGATCCGTACTTATATAAGGTTAATTTTAGTTAACAAGCCAGGCCAGAATCTGGTCCTCCAAGATGATAAGCAACTGCTTTACTATGCAATTTAAGTGCTTATTCTTTAATATAATTATTTTTAATATTAAAAGTCTTTGTGACCCATTAATACTATATAATACATGCTCCAACACAGTTAAATAATTAAATTACTATATATAACATACAAAGATTTGATTTATGTAGGGTTTCATGGAATGATCCATTTATGTAAGTTGGGAACTGTCTATATTCAGAATTTTTTCATTTATTTGGAAATTGTGATTTAATGTAGTTATTGCTAATCCTGTAATTGTATCTAATCATTTATATCTATTTGAATTTTATCTTAAATCTTATCATTATATCATCTGTATTGCTATAGTATATCAACTTAGACTATTTTCTTATTAAATCTAATGTTTCATTGTTTGTTATAAATGTTTACCTGGTCAATATTCCTTTCTTCTTGTAATTCACTTAAAATTGACATACAATTTCTATTGTTGAAATGTTACTTAATACAATATTAACAACATTTGCATTAAATTATAAATTTAAAGCTATGTCTAAAAAGAAAATTATGTATAAATTTCAATAAATATGAGATCTCTGATGATAAAAATTTATATATTTTTTTTAAATAGAAAAATTCAATTAGTTTTAATGACAGTAAAACTATATGATAATATAAAATGAAGAGCTAAAGATTTTTAAAAATAATTATTTGAAATTTATCATGCATTATTTCAACATAACAGATTTTCTATTACTATTCATAAAATTAAATAAAATCTAAAGAATCAAATATATTATAATTTTATAGATTTTCTTCATTCTTCCAGAAGAATATTCTGAATATACACTTGGAACTTGTGAATTTACTAAAACATTGAAAGCATTCATCACATATATTTTCTAATTTTCTTGAATTTACAAAGAGAAAAATAAATTAGTTCTAAATTAATGTATATTATAAAATATAATACATCCACCAAGAATCAAATAATAATAATAAGCATACAATAACAACATAATTTTTGCATTAACTATTTTTATATCAATTAGATATTAAAAATAAAAAATAATATTTTAACAAATTAACAGAAATTTTTTAAAATATTTCACAAAACTGAAAAATAAATAAAAACTAACTAATATCTAAAACCAGAATTAACATTAAATGTACATAATTAAATATAAAAAAATTAAAAATAAAATATCAGTACGCAAGTCTTTATGCTGACTGCAAAAAAAATTATGGTACATTGTATATATTTGCATTCTTTGTATAAAATGCACAGAATTTGCTTTTCTTCAAAATTATTTTTCAAAACATATTTCATAAAATAGCATTGAGTTATTAGCATTATTATAAGTGGTTATAATATTTATTAAAGTCATTTCAAAGAAAAAAGTTTGATATTTACTGTACTTTCAAACTATTTTTTTCATCAAAAAATAATATTTCTTCTAATTATTTGATTTCATTTGCATATATATAAAAAAACAAAGAAACAAGGATATATATGTCCATTATTGTTTTTTTTCATATTATATTTATATTAATTTTAGTATAAAATTAATTCATTTTAAACTTACTTCAAATTAATCAGTTTGATTCTTCTATAAATAAATAAGAGGTAATTTTAATTCATTTATAAATACATAATATTGTAAAATTCTTAATCTAAATGTCTTCTTTACATTCATCAACCATTCATAAAATTGTTTTTCTAATTATCAAACAAAGTTCATATTATTAATTAAATGTCTGTCAATTTGATAACTGTAGCTTTATTGCTTTGGTACTTTTTTAATCATTATATATTTTCAATTAATATTTTTAATATATTATGATTATAAATTACTATTCTATTTATTGCTTTAATATATTCTTTATATTTTTAAATTTTCTTTGATTATACAATATAATGAATGCTTAAAATCCTGCTTATTTCTATTACTGTAGTCCTGCTATGAAGTAGTTTGTGAAAAATTTCATTTTTTATATAATATAAGACAAATACAGTACACTATGTATATAATGTACTTCATATAATTTAAATTATATATATAATGCAAGCTTTTCATAAATTTTCTTATTTATTTTGTTGAATCTTTTAAAACTAAATAAATAAAATACAAGCTTACATAGAATCAAAAACTTCAGTAATACTAAACTGATAAACTTTATTTGTAGTCAAATTTAAAATTATTAAGTCATTTCAAAAGTTTGTACATAATTTTTAAAGTTATTATTGTGGATCATTGTTTAAGTAGTTTAAATGTGAAATATTCATGAGGTTATTTTATGTAGAGAGAACATTTATAGTTGGTCAATTTATTATCAACTTTCATGAAAATTTGACAAGAATGAAAATTTTAAAAATGAGTACTAATGATAATTACAAACAGCATATTTTATATTTTTTGTTCTTGAGTATGAAATCACAACAAATGAAGCAGAAAAATTAAGTGCAGTTCAAAATAATGTCATCAGATGTAAGGACTGCTAGGAAATGGTTTGAAAGATTCAGAATAAGACAATGCAGTGTAAAAGGCAAGCTTCATTCTAGATGACCTATTAAGTTTGGTAACAAAGCACTTGCTAATCTTGTGGATGCAGAACTAATGTTGGATTAGATTGCAAAAAGACTCAATACATCTCATGGAACCATATATCATCACCCACAGGAAATAGGAAAGATATTCAAGCTTGGAAAGTGGATACCACTTGAGCTATCACAAGCCATTATCAACAACAAATACATTTGCATTTCTTTTTTAACCTGCTATGCACAGGAACTGTTTCTTGGCTGCATCATAACCAGTGATGAAAAATAGATAGTCTATCATTATGTCATAAGAAAAAACAATGGACAAATAAAGATAAAATATCCAAGCCAACAGCAAATGTATACAAACAAAATACTCTTATCTATTTGGTGGAATATGTGCAGTTATTTGCTTTGAACTGTCATTTCCTAATCAAATGATAAATGCAGATGTTTACTGTCAACAACTTTCAAAATTAAATTCAGAATTGATTAAAAACACAGCCCAAAATTAGTGAACAGAAAAAACATTTTGTTCCATCAAAACAATGTTAAATTGCACATGGTACAAATAACACTATAGAAAATTAAGGATTTCAAATGGGAACTGAGATCTCATCCACTACTTATCAATTATTTCCCCAAATTATTATCATTTATTTTTGAATCTTCAGAACTTTTTACTGAAAAAAAATTCAATATTAAAAATAAAGTCATAATAGTAAGTGACAACTATTTCACATAAAAATTAGAGTCCTCTTACGAAAATGGAATAAAGAAATTTCTTTATTATCAACAATTTCTTATCAGTAAGATAGCAATTGTTGATTGTCACTGATTAATTTTATTAATCAGTGAATACATATCACTGATTAATAAAATTAATTACAGTATATTTTATTTATATTGTTTCAAAATTTCTCAAAAATATGTACAAACTTATAGACTGACCTGATGAATTAGTTAATATTATATAAAAACAAAAATAAAAATAAAATACAAACAATAAATACTAACTATAACAAAGCATAATACTAAGCATAATTTGCAATGTAGATCGTAATAAAAACAAAATTTTTTACTATGAGTCCAATCTTCTGCATTTATAAATATCTGTTTGCATACAGGGTTCACACATTTCTATAGATTAGGCATTTTTTTAAAATTACAGAAGATAGAAGAATAAAAAACAACAGTAACATTCACAAATTACTGCATTTATCTTAAATTATTGAAAGCAATGTAACATTCAAATACTTTATGCAGATGATTAGTAAAAATTCTTTATCTGAGTACTTTTGGTTATAAATCATCTTTCGTTGTGGACCATTGTTTAAGTAGTTTAAATGTGAATTTCATGAGATTATTTTGTGCAGAGAGAACATCTAATTGGTCAATTTATTATCAATTTTCATGAAAATTTGACAAGATGGTTTATAACCAAAAGTACTCAGAATAAAGAATTTTTAGTAACCAACTGCATAGAGTGCTTGAATGTTACATTATTTTCAATACAAAACAACACTAGCTAATAGAACCAACAAATGCTTTATTAAAATATTTTTGAGTGTTTATACCATCAGTAACATACAAAGTAACAACTGAAGCCAACATAAAATCAGAGAGATAAAATGGGAAACACCAATTGTTACTTTTATGTTAATGATGATGGACAAATACCATAAAGTACTTTAATAAAAAAAAACATTTGTTGATTCTATTAAGCTACTGTTGTTTTTATCTTGAGTTTTGATCCACAATTTAGACAAACAATACTAAATTATAACAAAACATAATAGTGGGCATAATTAGCAATGTAGAAGATAAACAATATCAGTTTGCATACAGGTGATCACAGAGACACCAGCATAAAAACAAATATTTAGAAATATTTTTTTGCAAACAGATATTTTTTGAATGCATTTTTTATTTTGCATTCAAACTAGAATTGTTTTCTAAATGAAGATAAATGAAGTCGTTCTTTAAGTGAAGATAAATGAAAATGGCAAAATACATTATATTACATAGAAACATGAAACAGCATTCAAAGCAGTAAATGAATGAAAGCATTAAGTTTAATTACTAACTTAAAATGCTTTCCATCAGAAACCTGATCAATTTACATTACTAAAGCATTTTACTTTAGTAATTAAATTTAATCCTTTCACCTATTTACTGCTTAGAGTGCTGTTTTATGTTTCTATATATTTTTAAATACAAAGAATAGTTATAGTTTAAGAAGTTATATTACTTTTTATTTCAAAGTTATATAGAAAAAGTTTTCATTTACTTATCTAGTTCTAGTCTATCATGTGCCAGAAAATTCATGAAAATATTTTTTGCATTTATTTCAATGATTATACAATTCATATAAATAAATTCTATAATGAGAATCTAAAAGGCTAAATATATTATTATGATTTTAGAGATTTTCTTTATCCTTCCCAAAAGAATATTTTGGGTATAAACTTAAACTTGATAAAATTCACTAAAAACATTTACAACTATCATAAATTTGGAACATGAAGAAATATGCAGATCATGAAATATATGCATTTCATGTAATTTAGAATTGTTATGTATTGTCTATGTTTTGTCTCTTAATATTAATCTGCTGATAATTTCAGAGTGATTGATTGCATGAAATGTTTCAGGCTTCATCTTAGAGACCCAATCCAAATCCTACACCTCAAAACTTTTCATATAAAAGGTCCAGATCATCTTATCAATCACAATCCTCTGTAGTTTGGCTGACACCTTCATGAGAGTGGCCTGACTGCTGTAATGAAGTATACTACACTTCTATCCTGAGGGATCTAGTTCAATCAGATCCCACATCTCTAGATGTTTTGGGAGAATCTAGAGTCAACTCACTGAATCTCATTTTTTATGTAAAAAATGCCCAGATAAATTTGTGTATGCTGCCCATTATAAGTACTTTGAATAGCCCTGCTATTAAATATCTGAAAAAATAGTAAGTGGGTAAAACCAAGAATAAAGAAAATTCCTCAATGAATGCTGACAGCCTGGGGTAGAATCTAAAGTGTGCCTGCATCTTAATAATTGACAAATGATTTGAATGTGCATTAAAAATTGCACAAGATAGCAATATTATAACATGGTTTAAATAAAATTGTTATGATTGATTTGTATAAAAAAATTAACATTCAAAGATAAGAAATAAATATAGAATAACATTCAAAAAATATAAACTGTGCATTCTAGAATAAATATTTGAAACTGATATTTTTATAACCAAGTACAGTATTGGATATTAGACAGTCTTAATTTTTCAGAGGGCATGAAAGAATTTTTTAATAATAATAAAATAAAAATATGTTAATTTCTTATAACTTTTATTTTTTTCTTTCCTAAAAATTTACACTTATTAAAATAGTGCATAAAATTTTACTTCAGTAGCTATTTTATTATTAAGCCATTATTCAATTTAGCAAAAGCATATGTTTTGTTCTGTGTTTCAAGATAGAAATTAAAACTATTATTGTGTTATATAATTAATATTTAAATTTGTTAAAATTGAAGATATGTTGATACTTAAGATCATTTTACAACTGTTATAAAATTACAAAAAAATAATTAAAAAAATAACTAAAGAAAATGTAGCAATAATCTTTTATAATGCAATTCTATGTGATTTTTTAATTAGAAAATTTTTCAATTTTGCATTCTAAATTTATAATTTCATACATATCATATTCAATAACAAATAACACTAAACTGACTATATCTATCTAGCCTTCCTAATCCATGCAGACAATTTTTATGATTTGAATTTTGAGAATGACATTGTGATATTAGAGGTGTTATTAAAATTCTCAAAGCCATATACAAATTGGAGAATACTGATTCCAAATTATTTGAATAAATATATGTTAGTATACTTAAAAGTAATTATGAAAACATTTTTATTTGGTAATGAATTATGAATTATATTACCTATTTCAAATATTCCACAGCAAGTTAAAATAGCACATTTTGGATTATTATTACTATTGCAACTCTGATAACTGTAGGTAATAATTGTTTAACGGAACAATTTTTACATTTTAGTAGAAGAATGCAAGAAAATAGGAGTGCAACACAGTGTCCCTATTTTCTTGCACTCTTTGGCGGTGTTTACCTTGTTTACCGCCTTCTACTTATCCTACAACCAAGATATTAAATATAAAAGTGTATTAATTAAATTTTAATTAAAAACTTTTTGTTATAGCAAAATTTAGTTTTCTTGACAAATAAATTCTGAAATTAAGGAAATAGTTTTGGATCATCCTGTATTAATTAAATATAAAATCAAGTTGAATATATTATTCTTGTCAGAAATCTTAAGGCATAAGCACTTATTTCAATTATCAAAAGTGAAATAACAAAAAATTTTTTCCGTAATGAATCGGTTTACTATTTTATAAAATACTTTAATATTTATTTAATAAAATAAATATAAAAATACAAGATTAAAATTAATTATAACACATTTTTTATAATATATATATATATTTTCTTTAATCAGAAAGACGGGGTAAACATCAAATTTCCAAAGAACATAAATAACCTGTATAATAATTGGAAAGTTATTAATATCCCAAAGGATTGACACAGGTAAATTATAGCACGAGAGGAAGATGATACATCTGAAAGTAATTACTGTTCCATTCAGTTCTTCGTTGTCAATTGATCAAACAAAGAATTAAGGAATTTAGTTGAAGAAACACCGCATTGTGATGATGACCTCAGGGAACTGTATGTAGACTACATTTATAGTCCATTCCATTCACGTTGAATCATTAAGCATGACCTGAGTAATGACAGGTGTTCTTAGTGAACTGAGCAGAGCTGATGTCATTTGTACACCACGTTACAACCATCTGATGTAAATAATTCTCAATAATTATATATTAAAATTACTAGATTCTCAACCATTCTTAACCATTTTGAATAATTTTAAAAATCGTATTTTAGATAACAGCATTAAGTAAAATCTTAAACCAAACTTTGAAATTATAAAAAAATAAAAATAAAGTTTAATTATATATTAAAATTACTAGATTCTCAACCATTCTTAACCATTTTGAATAATTTTAAAATTCGTATTTTAGATAACAGCATTAAGTAAAATCTTAAAGCAAACTTTGAAATTATAAAAAAATAAAAATAAAAATAAAGTTTAAAAAATCGATTTATTAAAATTAATAAATCGATTTTTTTTTGGATATTTAGAAAAATATTTTATCAATTAATAACTAAACTGTTTCGATTAATAAAGATAATAAGATAATGTATTTGATTTTTAACATATGTTTCATTTTATTTATAGATATAGATTTTTCAGATGCAATAAAGATAATGGATCTTGCTATCAATTTTATATTTAATTATAAAAAAGCAATATGTTACTATATGTGTCAAAGTGTGTATACTATTATCCTTATTACTTTGGTTTTTTACTCTTCTTTACCCATAAAAAGTTTTATAAAATAGAATATATAATCGAGTATATGTAATAATTTTTTTTATTTCTTTACGTGATTTAATATGTACATTTTTTATATATATTATCAAAAACTTGCTAAAATAATTAAATTCGTGCTTAATTTTGCGTAAAACCTGATACAATATATAAGTATATTTCAGTAGAAGACAAATTTAGATACATGTATACACTAATTCAACTCTAATTCGGCATTAAATTATTAGAAATATCCCAATGAAAACTATTCTCAAAGGATTATAACCAGTTACTCTCATTAACTGAATATGCTTATTACATATGTAAATGTTATTAACAAGTTTCCTAATTCGTGAAGAAAATTTATATATTAAATATTCTAACAATAAATTAAGAAAATTTATACTTTAATAATGCTTATTTAACGGTGATATTATTGTTATAAAGTCGAAAAGAAACAATCCAATGTTAAGAAAAAAAATAAAATTCCTAATCGTTTCGGTCAGTTCAGAGTGTATCGATCAAAGTGGATTTAGAAATTGTATCAGAACTGATTGTTGGAGATCAAACTGCACTTATCTATTATTATTTAAGGAAACATAATTAAATTACTGTCAAACCATATTGTTTAAATCAGAAAATATAACATTTTCAAAGCATGCAAGAATGCGAAAATAACATTTTGATTAATTCTTAATTTAATAACGAATTTAACTTAATTAATTAGTTAAAACCGAAATAAATTACGACAATTGAATTAAAATTTTATCAACATTTTTTTTTTGGTTATTTAAATAAATTTTTTATTTTTTATTTTTTTGGTTAATTTATGAAATTTTAAGATACATCTATATAATTGTTTATAGATTAGAATATCTGATTCTAATTGCAACCTCTTCAATTCGAGCTTAAAACTAAGCTTAGGAATTACAGTAAAGTCATCTTAATTAATTAACTAATTAAATTTATTTTTGTCAACATTTATTAATGAACTAGAGCAGAAATTTGGTCATTAAGTGAAAGTTATCTTTTATACTAGAGAATTTACTGATTATCCTTGTAAATTGATATCCAATCATAATAGATTAAACTTCGTTTTAGAGAAATACAAACAAATATTTTTTTTTTATGTAACTGCAATATTTTTATGCTTTAATGGATTCGGAGAGATTTAAAATCGATATCGTATAATTTAATTAAGATTAAACAGCAAAATAATTAAATTTCAGTAATATTTTATTGATATAAGTTCTCTTGAATGGTTTCTATCAGTTTAAAAATCATTGATGTATACATTAGCAGTTACGTGTTAATTTAATTTATTCCACAAATTAATTTCTTTATTTATTTATTTTTTTTTCCTTATTACTTTGCTCCTCAGATTTAAATAGTAGTTGTTAAAAATAAAGACACGCTGTCAATGTTATGCTTTGGGGTATCTCTTCACATTTGTTATATGTACGACCTCAGGGATAGCAGAAATAAAACTCATCAATCATACGACTTGTCACAGATTCTCTGCATACAAAGAAATGCATTACAAACCTTGTATAGAGGATTGGTGACATCTACTTCGCTTCTTTAGTTTTATTTGGAGGAGTTTGATTCGTGAAGCCTCAAAACACACACACACACATCTTTATTGCCTTTGGCAACTAAATAGCGTGAGAATAAGCACTATTTTGATGCTTTCTGCTTCCATTCTCTAATAAGAAACTATTGATTTTTTTTTCATCATCATTTTATTCAAAGAACGAATTTTTATGTTACACATATACGTTTATATTTTAAATTATCTGTTTGTATAATCAGTTATTATTATTTTTTTATCTGTAAAAACCTATTTTAATACATTAAGAAGCTTTCGAGTTTAAAATTCAATTATAATATAAATTTTTCCAATATTTTTACAGCACTTAAAAAAAGTTTGTTTTAAAAAAAAATTTTTATTTTTTAATTTATTAAATAATTTTTTTTTTAATTTTTTATTTTTTTTTTAAATTTTATATTTTTATTGATGATTAAAAATATAATAATAATAATAATAATGTTTATTAAACAATTAGGGAAGATCCCCTGTGGATTAGGAGGTAAAAAATTACATTGAAGAGAGAAAAAATAACAATAATAACAGAAACTTCATAAAACTAAAAACTTTAGTGATAAAAAAATATATCAAGAATTATTAAGAATTTCTATAATTAATTAATTATTGATCGATTAACGACAATCATATATATATATATTTTTAATTTCGATTAAATTTGTCTGCATAATTTATTACAAACGGATATTTTATTCATAAGATTTACTAATTTATAAAATTTCTATTCATAGTAATTTATCTAATTTAACTAAAACTTTAAATAACAAAATTAAGTAATTAAATTAAGTGTTTTTATATAGCACTTTACAACCCGAATTAAGTTCGTATTATGCTATTAATTTAACGCAGTTTTTTTTCGACTCGAGTGATATTATTGAATGGATTTTTTAAAAAAGTTTACGTAATATAATTATAAAAATAACGAAAATAAAAGACATAAGCCAAAACACACATCGATAGATTTAAAAGCCATTTTAATATGCAGCACGTAACGATTTCTGATTAATTTTTGTAAATTTGTAAATCGTTCGTTACTCACTTTCTGTTAGTTTTCTGATCACGTACATCCACTACGAAAATTTCCAAGATTCCTTTACTATATAAAAAAAAAGCAAACTGATTTCGTGTTTGGTAAACTTATAAGTTCATTATCGAATTAATGTTTATTGCATTTGCTTTTTATTGTTATAACCATTATGCATTAAAAGAATCTAAGCCGAACTGTATATACGGTATATGAGACAAATAATGGTATAAATCTTACACTTAAATTTTCATTATTTTATATCTTCGTTCTTTATTTATTAATTAATGGATATTTAAAGTTGGAATTTGAGAATAATTATGATCTTTTTGATCGTTTCGCCTGCTTAATATTAAAATAAATCATAGGTCCTGCAGTAACTTAATTAACAATCGTGACATAATTAGTGGTAAATTACCACCTGTCATATTAGGTGCGGTTATGTTTGTCTCTAGAAAGTTTTTACGTATTAATGAATTTATACAAACTTAAAAATATGTTTTGAAAGTACTATATATAATTATATATGTGTATCGATCTTAAAAAAATAATTTTTTTTTCATTTTTTTCGTTTTTAAATAGGTTATGTATATGTGTGTTTAAAATTTCATTTCCGTGATCTAAAAATAATAAATTAGCTTTAGTAAAGAAATTAAATATTAATTTAAAAATCGTTCTCGGACTTCTGCACATTATTGTAATATATATATAAGTACAAATATAAAAAATAAAAAACCGAATTAAAAATTTACCAGATTAAAAGCGTAACTCATTTAAATAATAAATGAATTCGATAGCAATTACTTAATTGAAATATTTTGCGTTATCCATAAAAATTAACAAATAATTCGATAAATTAAATTAGTAAATAATTTAATGATTTACGAACCCAATAAAAATTAAGCAGTGCTTCAATTTGATTTAAGAAAATGGATAAAAGCGTTAATATCACTTAAGTTCTTTTATTTACCTTATAACTTTACAACTATCTAGAGAACTGACTATTTAGTTTCAGACTTGTTTCTATCAGTGACAAAATTACATGTTAATGGAAGCAAACAGGTAATTAGGCAGTGAAAAGATTCAAATAACACTCTAATGGAATGAAAATTTAAAAGAATAAGTTGTAAAAACTATGATGGATCATTAAATCTGCTTCTGGTTAATTTTATTTAGCCCATGAAAGATTTATCTCAATATGTATAAATTTACAAAGGATATAGGTTAGAAACTATACTGTAGGTCTTTCAAAGTGTTAATATAAACATAAAAATGTATTGTTAACATTGAAAATATGGCTAACATTATCTACAGTATATGCTTAGCTAATAAATTTGTTCATAGAAATATTTCTATTGTGTGTGTTATTTATTATTCTAGAAGAGAGCATTTAATAACCTGTAAGCTATTATCTTTATACCATAAATTGTAATATAAACAGTTTTTAAGTTTTATCCTAATCTTAAAATTATTTCTGTCGTTGTAGAGTAACTGGAGGTACTATGGAATACCATTTTGTATTTATAATTTATAAAAAAATATAAACAGCTTATATGGTTTCTCGTGTGTTATTTACCTTCTATGGACATTCCCATATAACATATTTAAATATGGTTGCCATAGTTTATATATCTATCATGTAATTTAAAAAATTATTTAAAGGTGCAAAATTCCATATTGCCCAAAAGGTGTAAGTTAAATGGAATAGTATTCCATTTTTCAAATAATTAGAAAAACAGTATTTTCTTTCAAGTATCTTCCAAGAGTATTATATAAATATATACATAGAGCATTGTTTTATTCAATATTTGTAATATTTTTTTTACTGGTGAAGGTTTTCGCTTAGGCATAGTGATAGCCTACTAGGAAAATAAAAAAGCCTTAGAATAGTTTATAGACTAGTCTAATTTAGAAAGTAGTCTGCTGATATGTCTATCTAAATTTTCATGGATGAAATGTTAACTTAAATTATAGTAGTAGGACTGAACGTGGTCATATGGAATAATATTACCCATACAATAATATTTGAACGAAACCTACTACAATAGATGTCAAATCTCTGAAAACAGGAAGGGATATTATGAAAGATGCTTCTTAAATACTCTTAAGAAAATCAGAAAACAATTATAATTTTACATGTAGTCTTTGCAGATCCGATATTTTCAGATGGTGCAAAAATTTTTGTATTTGATGAAAACACGATATCTATTTTAAACCATCATGCTTTCTACCGAGGAAACTGAAACTGAAGCCAAAGTATGTCGCTATTTAACGTAAAAATTCTGCATTATTACAGTTGCACAACACCGCCACTTCTATGAGAAACTATGCTATTCCATATAACCTTCCTATTTCATGATACCCCAGTTACTGTATAGTATAATTTCGTATAAATATTTTTTCAACTTATATTTTACGTAACAATAATTCATTCTAATAATATTAAGTTTAGATACACTATGCATTTATATTTTCTCCTAATTTCATCATTTTTATTACATTTTAATCAATAAAAACTTGATCAATTCTGGAAAAGTTTGAATAGAATACAATCACGTAAGAAGTACCTCATTAAATAAATTCTACTTTAAAAATCTTCGATTGATTTTATTAAACTTTTGTTATTAAAGTATAGAAAATAATTAATCTTGTTAATATAATTAAGATAAGATATCTTTTCTCTTATAAAAGAATAATGATGAATTTTTATATCAATTTACAAAGTTCAAAATCCTATTGTTTTTAGAAGAATGAATATCGAAAAATAATGTATTCAACAAAGACTAAGAATGATGAAAAACTTAGAAACATCGAAATTAAGTGAAGTGAAGCGGAAAGATATGTTTTTGTTGTTGGAAATGGTCGATCGGTGCAGCTATCCAATTTCTCTAAGCATTGACTAGTGCAGGCAATCGAAATGCGAAAAGGAAAGGAGGAGAAAAAAATTATATCGACACCGTTGTGTGCCCATTCCTATGAGAATTTACAAATATACGGTCCGGTGACCAAACTCCGACTTATCAGTTTGATGCAAGACTACATTAAAATATCTAGAGCGAAAGAGGGAGCAGGAAAGACAGAAACTTGTCTAGATTAGAAAGGTTCGATAATGCATGAAAATTGAGGCAAAGAAAGGAAAAGATATGTCAAGGGAGAAAACGGACTCAGACCTTTAAGGAAGAAAGCTCTAATTCTTCAGAAAGTTGGCGAAAGACGACATGCGTCATAAAGTTGTCGCTAGTAATGGAAGATGCAATGTCAGCACTGCGAGAGCTTCGATGAGTAAGCAAACTGGGCATATTAAAAAAAAAGAAAGAGAAGAATCGCATGACGAACAGCAACCACATAAATATTTCAAAACAATTTTCAGATTTATTAGAAAGAATTAATCATAATGATTTTGTACTCTTTGACATGCTGAATATTACAAGAAATGGACTTTTCTACCTTAATAACTTATGTAATGTGCACATAAGAAGAAACATCTGCTATTTATTGAAGATCATCATAGATGTCTATGAGCAAACAAGAAGCAGGTGTTCGATAATATTTAGGTCAGAAACATTTCAAAGAGAAATTAGTCAATTTAGTTATAAATTTACCTTAAAAAGTAGTTTTATTAGTTTTTCAGTTTTTATTTGTAACAATTTAAAATTTTTATATGGTAAATATGAAAGATAAGTTTAAATTTATCGTTCGGAAATTCCAACATTTACAATAAATCCCGAGTAATTTTTTCTTTGACATTTAGAACACATCTTTTTATTGCTTGTCAGCATGGAAAAAGAAAAGTTGCCAATTTTGATAACAGAGATGCTTTCATTCTCTTTCAATTCATCCATAAGGACAATAATCAAAGCTTTTTAAAACTGTTTTTAAAATAAAATTAAAGAAAAAAACTCTACTGTAATTATGTATGCTAATTACAGACTTCATGGTTAGTTTAGAGTCCATTCTTAAGGTTTTATACTTTAATTTCTTTGCGATTTCTTTCTTTTATTAGATTTTTTTAGCGCGTCACAAATATATTTAAAGAACATAAACTCGTTAAATATAATTTTTAAAAAATTGTTAACAATTTCTCTTATGGTGAATTAACTTTGGAAAGATAACACCAAAACTTCAAATGATTTAAATATATATATAAAACGACAGTCTCATCATAATTCTTTTCACATTATATACATTATGTACTTTTAGTGAAGTAGAGGGAAAAAAATATTAAAATTTACTTAATTTCCTTCGATTTTTTTTAAATTATGAATATTAATAAACTTTTTAAATTAATTTTATTCAATTATGTTTATTTTTGTTTTCTGAAATATAAGCTTTAATAAAAATAAAATGTGTTGCAAAAATATGTCCTCTCTCTGAAAGCGAAGATTGCAAAAATTCTTAATAAAAGTTGAAATTTATAATTATTACTTTGAAACTCATAGATATGGAGATGAATTTAAAATATTCTTTATGTGCTAATTGTAAAAACTTAGAAATTTATGTCTTAAAAATTAAAGATAAAACAGTACTCAGACGATTTTATATTATAAATTCATAATAATCTCTAAAAATACCATTAAAGATAAAAATTAATTCGAACGAATTTGATGTTTTTATACGTTAGAAATAATTTAAAAGTAATATATTAAATTAAAAAAACCATTTTTGACTGATTTTTTATGATAAAATTTTATAAATTGAAGTCATAAAACGTATATAAACAAATTACACTTACATCGATAAAAATAGTCACGTTTATTTTTTTATTTTTATGGCATTAAAGAACAAAAATAAGTGGAAAATTACACTTACATCGATAAAAATAGTCACGTTTATTTTTTTATTTTTATGGCATTAAAGAAAAAAAAATAAGTGGAAAATATTAATAATTATGTAAGAGTAAATGTTTAATAAACATTTAAATTTTTGCTTAAAACAGTTTATATTTACGTATAAAAAATTTACTCTGTTATTACAAAAATATATATATATAAATTTTTCTGTAGGTTGAGTAAACAAAGAAAAGTTTCAATTCTTGTCACTCGAACAGTCAGTCCAATAGCAAAGTCGTCACAGTTTTTAGCTATCCTTCAATATCCGTACCAACGACAGGACAGGTTGAAGTTAACAAACGCCATGTTTGCTGTGCCACAGGAAAAGAGGATCGATGTCTTGACAGAGTAATAGCGAAGAGGTTGCTTTGGAGAAGTAATAGTGCACTGTCAATGGTGACACTGCGGATAAAACGACGTCTATATTCGGCATCAAAGAAAATTGGGTCTTGGTTCCTTTTGTAAGATCCAACGTGCTGATATCTACCAATGAGGATAATGAAGTAAGCAACGGTAGATAGGAATAACTCGAATAGTAAGAAATAGAAAATTCGCTCGAGTAGACTGTGCTTTTTCCTTTCTTATGCTACTGAATAAAGTCATAGAAATACAGCAATTTCTAGACTTAAATCGGTTGATCAAATGGTATGCTGTGAAAATTGCATAAAGATCGATGTAGCACCTATTCCGACATGTACCGTACTAAATAAAAGAGAAAATGAGGAAAAAAAAAAAAACTCGATATTACCAGTACTTATCCAATTCTGAAAGTATATACCAACACAGATGTTTTGATATCTTGAATTTCTTAGATAAGAATGAGAGAACAAATAGAATTTTTATTGTTAAGCTTACTTATTTTTTTATTAGTTTTTGCAAGTGAAATAGTAAATGTGATTCTGGAAATAAACAGAAAAGCAATTTTTTTGTTAAAACTTTTCATCTATACAAACAGAAATACTAATTTATCTTCTTATATTTTACGATAATTATATGATTTTCATTATATAAATTCTTATAAGAGTTTATGATTTATAAATGAAATAAAATTCATCAACCGAAGAAAAATTATTGACAGAAGAGAAATTTACTGAAAAACTGATTAAAGAATAATGAAATTAAAATGGTAAAAATGTCGATGAAAAATAACAAAAATTAGTATTTGATGCTTCAAGAGTTCGAAATTTTTTATATCATTCTAAAGAATATCAAATAAAATTTTACATGATGACCTCGAGGAAAGTTTGTCTTATTGTTCAAGTGTTTAGTTTGCAAGCTATGATCATAAAAATGTAAACATTAATTAATATATAGTATTTATTCTGCAAAATTTAAATTCTGATTCTTTCATTAATATTTAGAACTTAAAACACTCAAGAAAATGTCATTAGAAATAGTAAACAAATTTATATATATGCTCTAAGACATATGGGTCAACAAATCTGTGATTTTAAATAATTCAATATCTACTACGGTATCCGAAATTTCCACGTCTAAATAAAACATTATGATTTACGAGAGATGTCAGCCTTAACTTTATAGTTTTCTTCTATTTTGTTGGTGTTCTACTGGTTTTTTCCGTTCAAGTAAGGAAAATTAAATATTTCAAAAGCAACGTTTTCGTCTATAGAGAATAAAGAGATAAAAACGAATGTACAAGTTCTCTCGCAAAATTTTTCTATACAACTTTTAGCTATGATTTTCCAGAAAAGGTTTCAAAAAAAATTCCTGTAGGGTGTTTATATACATTTTACTGATGTTGCTTTTTATCCAACTAAAATATATATATAAACAATTTTAGCATATTTCGTGTTATTTTTGTTGTTTTTTTTTTGAAAACTATAAGTAAAATTTTGAGAAAATTAATTTTAAATTACTTTGTTTTGATGATGGTTACTTGCTTAAACCACAAAACGTTTAAGGAATTTGTGGAATTTCTATAAAAAATTTAATTTTGCACAACTAAAGTAATTTAGATGGTTAAAAATTTTGTTAAAGCATTAAAAAGACCTTAAACAAACAGATTTTTTTTTTATACGTACGAGTGTAGAAATTGTTCAAATATTTAACTTCATAAAGGATTCGTATAAAAATAAATTATAAACGTATACGAGACAACATTTTAAAATTAAAAATCTTTTCTATTATAAACATTTTATTTCCTGATAGAAATGTTTTTCTACTATGTTAATGCATAAAACGATAACGAGAGTGAATGTGTGTAAAAGTTTAATGTCAGAGTTACGAATGATGCAGATTGTTTTGATTTTTTTTCATAAAGCTGATAAAATAGTGAATGTGTCACAATAAAATAATAAGCAGTTCTCGAAGGAAATCACTGTAATCGCTTATTTTCTAAACGTATCCTTTTCATTTTGGATTGATTAAAGATAAAAATAAATCATCAAAATTATTTATATGCTCAATACTATAAAAATATATTTTCATAGTTATTACTGTTCACTGTAATAGCAATAATTATTACAGGGAATAGTAATAATTTTTATAATGATCTCTTAAATAATTCCATAATTATTACAAGTTAGAAATCTCAAAAGATTGAAGGTCCATCATTCTCTAATGAATGAATTTACAAGGTTGATTAACTTTACTTCAAATTTGACTTTGATAACCTGACCATCCTAATAAATTTTATAAAATTAAATCGAATAGTTCAAAAGTTATTACAGAGAAATTTTTGAAATTTTTGAACGTCCGCCATTTTTAACTAATAAATTTTATAAAATTAAATCGAATAGTTCAAAAGTTATTACAGAGAAATTTTTGAACGTCCGCCATTTTTAGAAAGATTGAAGGCGAACAATTAATCGATGTATCATTGGTATCATCTTCAAATGTTTTGACCATCCTGTCAAATGTGATAAAATTTCAATACATAGTTCAGAAGAATATCTTAATTGTTTTAACATCCACCATTTTTAAATGGTTGAATTCAGAGAGTTAAATAATGCAGCTTCAAAAGAAAATTATTAAATTTCGTGAAAATACTAATTTGTTCGAAAATTATTAGTGGGGATATACGACCAATAGTTAAACATTTCTTATAGAAAGTATTGTAGGTAAAAAAATAGAACTCACTGTTAATAGCAAAAATAAAATTCGATATAATTAACCTTCAGCTATATAAATATAAGATTTAAAAATGTATATAACAACACAACTGATTTAGGTTAATATTTTTCCTATTAAACTGTTAATAAAATAAATAATCAATACTGTTATGTTGGTTTAGTAACCAACATAATAGTATTGTATTGATTATTACTTCGATCCAAAAGTTTGGTGTCTTTCGTCGCATATGGAGAAGGATGCCAAATTTATGGTTCAGAAAACAAAACCAATATGTCCATGTATCATTCTAACAACAAAATCCTGAGTTAGAATTCTAATACCGAGTTGACAATTGCAATAAATAGACTGTTTTTTTAATCTTAGAAAAATCTCTGGTATTTTGTCTATCAGCTGGAAAATATCAGGAATCCAATAATGTCATCTTTCCAAATTTCTTGCTGATATTTATAGAAACATTTGCTTAGACATGTTCAATCTGATATATAACTCCTGTTGCAAGATTATGTAGCCAGATGACAAATAACCATAAATTATGTCAATTTTGGCATCTTTTAACGCATTTAATGTAAACATAAACCATCACATCTCTGATGAAGATATGCTAGTTATTTTCATGTTTCATTACTACTGAGTATTTTAAATATAAGATAACATTATTATTATTATTATTATTATCATTACAATATAGGCTACGTTAACATAATGATAGCATTATTTGTGATGTGATATATGCTATCATTAACCATCACGAAGCCATTCACCTTCTGATGTTACAGAGAAGAATATGATCTGTTATTCATATAGTTTTGCTATTATAGTAATAATATGTAATAAAAGAACATCAAATATGTAACAAATTTCTGGATAAATAATCATATTTTTATGATCGATTTCATTTCCTTAATTATTATATTTTTTTTAAATTCAAGTAACCATGCAAATTCACAAGATATCTCATTGAAATGCAAATTTGCTAATGAAGAAATGATATTTTCATATGAAATTTATAAAATTTAACAATGAAAAATTGATACTTTTATGGGAATGATTGCGAATCGTTACAATTAAAAAGGATTATTAAGAGAAAAAGCAAAAGTGGTAATAAATTTTAAAAGATTGATAAAGAGAAATATCAGTTGTGGAAAAACGTCCAGACATGGATGCAATTACTGTATTTCTTGATTGAAGACCTGATGATTGATGGAGTTTGAGGAAAAAAATCTAGGAAGATTGCCTAATTTCATTCACTGATAACCTATATTTCTGCACAGGTCACAAATTCGATTCGGTTTTCCAAGTTATTACCTACAGAGAGAGAGAGATGACATCAAAGCCGTTGTAATTCTTTCTGTCGAAGAAATGGGGAAAACAATTTCTTTGAGTTCATAGGGCAGTAAAACTACAAGAAAATTCATTACTGAGTCTGTCTAAAAATCGAAACGATCGATAATTGTTCAGCTTTTTTCTTTGCTCTATAAAGTTGAAACAAATTTATTTTCACCAACGTTTCGTCACTAATGTCGTCTATAAAATATATAGAAATAAATTCAGGTTTTTCTAATTTAATTCTATAATTAGAGCGTTGTAGAGACATTTTAAAAATTTCTGCAAAAAAAAAAAATTCTGTAAAAATTAATATAGCTTATCATATTTTTACTTCTTTAAGAAAGAAAGAAAGAAAGATTCCTTTTGGAAAAAGTTTTTATTTTCAAGAAGTTTAAAAATAGAAAACAAACTGCATAAAAGAAAATCACTTTTCTCTCAAAAGATTTGTGACTTAAAACCTTTCTAAATTATCAAAGTCAAACATTATTGAAGTCTGAATGTCAGTTAATCCTTCACTTTGTTCCACTCCGTCAGTACAAATGGCAGAGTAAAGATATACTGAAAATATTTGTAGTCACTCGCTTCAATTTGTTGTATAGTCATTTATGCCCATTACTACTAATGGGTCCATAATTCTTTTAGGTGGATAATTTCTATTTTATTGTCTGTAACGCACAGAATTACTGGGTTTTTTTCGTTTTTAATTGTTTAATGTACAGAATTTTTCATTCGAGTCATAACAATTAAGGAAAGGAAGGAAATATGGTAATTAGTAAAATAATATTCTTACTCTTTAATTATATTCTAAATCTACACCGAATAAATTGTTGGTGTAGGCAATACAATCAAATTTTGTTTCCAAATGATCATTCTCGTAGATTTAAAAACCCATTTTTATCACACAAATTTTAACTGGGAATCTGATAAGATTACTATTTGTCATCATATCTGTAAGAAAGAACTTAAACTCGCCATATAAGAGGTCTATATTTCTATCACAGCAATATCTAGCCCAGTCAATCGTGAGCTTAGGTGTTTTCGATTAGAGCAAACAAGAAAAGCCCACAAAAAAGTCATAAACTCTCCAAGCTATTTCTCTCAACTCCAACATTCTCAGATGAGAAAAGCGTTGATGAAAGCTTACTAGCTTTTTCTAAATCTATAGCTATATATATATAATGCAAATCTGTATTCTTGAAAAATACTTTTTAAAATTAAAAATTTTTTATCTAGCTTTATTTTTATTATTTTTAAAATAACCGGAAAAATATTTTATTCTAGAATTTAATTAAAATTTTCCAAACACTTCTGTGAACATGATAAATTATAACTTGAAAGATAAAATCACCTTAATACTTTCTGTTCTTTGTTTAAAAGTAAATTTACTTGTAATTAGACATGGTGTTTGCTTAAATATAACAGATAAATGGGAAATTTTTCTATGTAGAAGGAAAAGGAAATATCTTAACTTACCCTCTCTATCATCATTTATTACTTTTTCGTGAAAGAGAAGCATAGAAATTTGTTTAAACAGAATATTTCTTTTATATTTTTAACTATTCTAACAATTTTATTTTTAAAATAAATATCTAAGAAATTCTGTACTTTAGTAATTTATATAATTCTTTACTTTCATGCAGAATTTTTTTTATTTAATATATTTTATATAAAATTTAATAAATAAAATATCATCTAATGGAACCTTTAAAATTGTTATGATTCATGAAGAACAGATTCTAATTTTATTTTATTAGAAACATCTTTACTTATACTATATAATCAACATTATTCTCATGTAAGACAGCTCAATATGAAGGAGAGTATTTTTTATTTTATTAGAAACATCTTTACTTATACTATATAATCAACATTATTCTCATGTAATACAGCTCAATATGAAGGAGAGTATTAAACACACAAATTAAATTATAAAAAGAGTAAAAATAACTTTAATTAAAGTGCTTTGGCCTGTCCCAGCCCTCCTCAGTAATACATACAATAGCTTCTTAGAACAATAATATAATATTTGTTGTTCTAAGAAACTGGTCAATCTGATTGATGCTCTGATTTGGTTAGAGGAAGAGGGCTGAAAAACTATTTTTAATCTGTACTTTAACTGAGACAGGCTATGTGGATAGCCAAAAACGTTTTTGATTAAATAGTTTTTCTTATTGAATTAACTTATCATTTACTTTTATATATATTATAATTGGCAATTTTTTCCATATATATATACTGTATATATAATTGGCATAGATACAGGCAGTTCCCAACTTACATAAGTGGATTATTCTGTGAAATTTACATAAAGCAAATCATATGTATGTCAAATCATACCTTACAATATCCATACAGTACTAATATGTCTCAAAAACATAACAATAAAAATATTGGGTTGTAACAGAATTAACTTCAGTTATAAGTCTACTCACTCAGTACAAACAGGAATCATTTCTAAGGAATTTTGTTACTGAGGATGAAAAATGGATTCAGTACAATAATGTCATTCAAAAATGACAATGGCTAGATTAAAAACCAACAACCCAAACCAGATCCAAAAAGAAGCCTTCAGTCAAAGATGACAATGTTGAGTGTTTGGTGGGATTTAAGAAGAATAATCCACTATGAACTGTTTAAATGCAACAAAGCAATTACTGATGATTTATACAGGCAACAGCTTTAAAGATTACAAAATAAACTTCAAAAATGTCACCCTGGCCTTGTCAACAGAAAAAAGTTTTACTGCTCCATGATAATGTGACATTTCTAAAGTCGTTCAGGAGAAAATTTTGGGGCTCAAATGGTCAGTATTTCCATATCCAGCATTCTCTATAGATCTCATGCCATCCAATTATCAGTGGTTTAGATCATTACAAAATGCATTAAATGGGAAAAATTCAATAATGATAAAGAAGTCAACAAGGTGAAAATAGTTTTATTTGCATATAACGTTTTCGGACGTATTCCGTCCCTCTTCAGTATGGCTAACTATAGTAAACACTAGTTACATAACATACTATTCCAAACGTTATCCCAAACTGGAATATACATCATTTAGAACAAT